>JANRMT010062808.1:62978807-62990923 GCA_026402145.1 Polypterus bichir lapradei | reverse complement strand
TGATATATCATTTTAAAATCTGAAGAGAGGCAGGGAATAATCAACCAACACCTTATTGGTTTAAGTTAGCCCAATGCCTCAGTCACTAGGCCACACTACATGTCTGTCTCACTGAAACATGACAGAAGTAGGCTGAACAGCAAACAAAATGTATTGCTGTGGTAGCAAATGGGATTATCAATCAAACCTTATTTTATATGTAATCTTTTACAAAACATACTATTACTGGTACATTGTTAAACACACAGAAATATAATGCACATCATCAAGGTAAAAGAATGCATTGCAAAAGCATTCAAATTCATGATAAAACACAAAAGAAAAACTAGAAAGAGAATACCAAATTTAAAATGAACTGATAGCATGTGAGCAGAGGAGGCTGATAATAAAAGTTGAAACACCTTTTGTGAGTTCAGTAAATCTAAATCAGTTAAATAAACACAGGTGCCAATGTCATTATTTACACCTGAGTCTGTTTAGTTCAAAAGTTTTCTGCATGGAAACAAAATTAGAGCAAAACACCCAAGAGTCGGCTAGAGAGTGAATGCACTCCTGTGGATCGGTGTATCACAATCTTATTACACAGCTGAAGTTTCATACATCTGGTTAATTCTGAATTTACAGAATCAGTCCATAAATAAAAGAAGAAGTTCAATTAAAAAGAAATCCTTTAGCATTTTATTGGAAGACATAGCCTGTAACCTGAAATTGTAGAAAGCAGCTTCAGAAAATGGATGGATAGATGGATGAAAGACACTATGCATAAGGAAAGTTTGCATTCAATCTGGCTTGCTATGAACTGATATCAGCTGTGTTGTATTGAGTAATAAGGTCAGAAACTCTGTAAAAATACCTCAACATTACACTAATAGATTATTTTTTTAATTCAAGATGTAAATGTCAGTGCTTCAAACAGCAAGATAGCAAGTCTGCTTACCCTAAACATGTTTTGTTTTTATTTCTTGTAAACATACTGCATGCTTGTGCTCTTTATTCGAAAAGGCTACAGATTTGCTGATTCCACTCCATTCCAACTCGCCAAGCTTCCGTCCCCCTTTTAGGCTTTGCACAATTTGAAATGCACATGGTGAACTCCATAACACTGTAAACTAGTAAAATTAGACAATCTGGAGCATGAGTTTGTATCCATTGAAATTTCCAACTTACTTTAACATCTTCTACAATGAAAAAGAATAGTAACTTGCCATTACCAAACAGTGGTACCAAGCATTCCAGCAATATATGAAGAAGACAAACAGAAGCAGAATCTAAAGGTCAGTAACTGATTGCCAGGCTTTGACTTTTAAACATATAACTGTAATTAAACCCTTGAAAGAGCCAAACTGATACAAATTAGACCCAGTAATTGGATTATAAAATGTATTATGCAAAACATTGTAAGAAATTAATACTAATATGTATAATAGAATAACGTGTTTATTCGTTTTGTTTGTTAATGACAAATAATGTTCTGAGATTTAAGGAAGACAGAAGTTTTAAGGTAAGGTAGTTAGTTATATTCACTAGTCATGGCACCTGAGAGTGATGATGCAATGCATATTAATTAGCACATGCAAGTAAGAATTTTACTGTATTCTATATACGTGACAACGATGATATATTTCAGGATGCCTTCAGATGATGTGATTAAATGTCTACTGCTTACATCAATCAGTCTGAAGATGTCTTGAAACATGGGAAAATATAGAAGTGTGGAGTGTGATTTTTGTATGCCAAAATCTCCCCAATCCCAAAAATATACTGTGAAGCCCAGGGGCCTGTACAGCCGCCCTAACCCGACACAGACAGGCAGACACAAGTTCTAGTCCAGCACACAGGTTTATTTACAACTGGGGAGCTCTATTTCCCTGCTCCCCACAGCACAGTACATAAGCACTTCAGTATGCCTTACACGGTACACTTCTTCTCTTCTTCCATCAGCCTCCACTCCTCCAGGCAAGCTTCATCCACTTCCTCCCGACTCTGGCTCCTCAAATGCAGTGAGGCGGACGCTTTTATAGGGCACCCGGAAGTGCTCCAGGTGCTCATGACCCGTGGCTGCGCTGGAAACCAAGGGAGCAGTCTCGGGGACAAACTGTCCTGGAAATACTCTCTCCCCCAGGCCGGGTAAGGGCCACAGCCGTCCGCCGCAATACCAAATTAAAATAAATTAAGAAGAGATCTCTTTAAATAGACTGATAAATAGATATTCAAACTCTGTGATTTGAACACACACTCATTGTTAGTGTGTCAGAGAGAAGATGTGAAGCTTTGTTCATAATGGCACTTAGTTTTGTTGTCATTCTCTCCCTTGCTATTACTTCCACGGAGTCCAGAGTGTGCTCCATAATTAAGCCTGCCCTTTTAATTAGCTGCTAAGTGATGTTACTAGCCCAGAATACCACAGCATAGAAAATCACAATGGCTATCACAGAGGTGTAGAAGATGTGAAGGATGGCATTACCCCATTAAAGGAATGCAGTATCCTAAGAAGAAAAAAGCCTGTTCTGCCCTTTCCTACCAACCTGTCATTGATGTGAAACCCCAATTACTTGTAATAGGGCACTACCTCTACATCTACTCCAGAAACAGTGACTGGACATAACAGTGGTACCTCTGGTCACGACTGTAATTTGTTCCCAAGCTCTGGACGCGACCCGATTTGGTTGCGACCCGAACATAATTTCCCCATAAGATTGTATGTAAATACAATTCATTCGTTTCAGACCATAAAAAAATATATATTTACATACAGTTTGTAAGTACAAAAATAGTTAATTATACCATAGAATGCACAGTTTAATAGTAAACTAAATGTAAAAACATTGCATAACACTGAGAAACCCTTGATGCAAAAGGAGTTACAGTGTTAACCAAGCAGAGCCCTCAAGTGCTGGAAGAGGTGGAAAAACTGTTGCTAGTGTGGTTGAACGAGAAGCACCTTGCAGGGGATAGCATATGCGAGAAAGCCAGGAAAATTCATGGTGATTTGCTGAAAAAAAAATCCTTCTTCGAGTGGCAAAGGTGAGGCATTTAAAGCCAGTAGAGAATGGTTTGAAAAGTTTCTCAAGAGAAGTAGCATTTAATTTTTTTTTCCTGTGCTTAAAACTCATAAAAAAGTGTTTACAGCGAGTGGTTCGTAAGTGTCTAGCACGAACTCTTACAATGTTAGTTTTCTCGCATCAGCTGCTTTGTTAGGCCCTGTATACGCATACAAAAGAAAATTCAAAACGGAAAATGGGAAATCATTGGCGCTTACAAATGTGCATAGGAAAACTGGCCACCAGTGTTTTTGTTCGCCATCCAGAGCGTGTGGTCTTGAACAGATGCATAATTTTGGCAAACTTTTTGGCCGCAACCCGATTTGTACATGTTTCGAAACGTTCGTGACCAGAGGTTCTACTGTACAGGTTCTTGGTGCGGCAAGAGTCAATAAACAGTTCCTTTCTTTTGCTGATTTTAAGAAGAATTTCTGCAAGTGACATGACCTGGTGTTATATTTATAATCTGAGGTGTACAAAGTCAAAGGAAAAGGAGACAGGACTTTTGCTTGTGGTGCTCCAGTGTTGCTCACAGAGATACAGTCCTTGAGTCTCACAAGCTGCGGTCTGCTCGACAGATAGTCCATTATCCAGGACACTGTCATCGTCACAGTGCTGTTAGCTTTGTCCAGGTTAGAATAAGCCTTGTGGAGAAGATAGATAATTGCATCCTCTATTCCAATCTTAGTCTGATAGGCAAAATGCAGTGACCTAAATGGCAGTGGTCGGTAATCTGTACAAATCTTTACACAGAAATATACTGTAAGTATGCAAGCTATGTAATCTTACATTTGTAAAACAATGAATCAATCAGTAAATATATATGTCAAAATAAGCAATAATTATTTTTAATTACGTAAGGTGATGCTGATAGATGTAGTTGTTTTATATTAAGGTAGTCATACTTCACAGACAGAAATAAAGATTGTAATCAAGATGCATAGTTCTTATTAACTTTTTCACACTTTAAAATGTTGTTTTTTTCATGACTCAGTTTCACCAACCAGCTTTCATATAAAATGGATTTCATGGGGTTAGTGCTTACCACTGGAAGCATTGGGTGTAAGGTAGGGACCAGTTTTAGATTGGATTCCAGTGCATAACAGAGTATTCTAATAAAAATACTCACACTTGTTCACACTGAGTATATTTAGAGTGGCAAATCAACCTAACTTGTGTAGTCAATTTTGCATTTCATATTTTGCTATACAGGTATGGTTAATGGATGGGATAGATGTTTTTCCCCATTAAAAAGAAGCACAAAAACACACAAGCAGCTCATAAACATGTTTTAATGAAACAAACAAACGTGTTAATCATTTGCTAACCAACAAAACTGCCAAATATTTCAAAATGAAGATTGCCTTGATTGCTGCAGACGCTATTTCAAACCATCACCTGGCAATGTGAAAAGTCTGCAAAGAGCAGGATCTCTTATTAAGCAGAGGGTGGCCTAATGAGGGCTGCACATAAATAATGATACCTTTTAATTATTTTTGCTTGACAGCTCTGCATGCCACCTCCACAGGATGTGTAGTGTAGTGTGTAAAACAGCGTGAGTGCATATATTTTGACAATCTAAAGTCTTTAACTCATTAGCCTCACAACTGACAAAACACACTGTGTACTCCATCAGTAATGTTGCACAAAACCTGACATGCAATCCCCAAAGAAATCATATTTGATATGATATAATGAAAGTCTGCATATGGGCTAAAAGTAGATGTACCCAAATAGACTGTCCACCCTTGGTGTCTGATCATAATACTGGTACAGGAGTTATTATAAATGTTAGCAATCTTGTGGGAGGAATTCCACATTTTCCAAGGTGGTGTGGCAGATATTTTAATAGGGTAAACCTGGGAGAAAAGCCTGAAGCCGTCCTTCAGTTACAATATTCCCACATCAAATTGCTTCTTGCTTCAAAATAGCAAAATTGTGTAGCTCATATGGAATCTCATTTTACACCCTCACGGTGCTGTATAGTTGTAGAACAATTATCTATTTAATGTTATCCTACATCTTCATATCCATCATGCTATATCTTAACTACAGGGTCATGGGGGTCTGCTGCAGCCAATCCCAGCCAACGCAGGGAGCAAGGCAGGAAACAAACTCTGGGCAGGGTGCCAGCCCACTGCAGGACACACATAATTTAGAATCACCAATGCACCTAACCTGCATGTCTTTGGACTGTGGGAGGAAACCCATACAGACACAGGAAGACTATGCAAACTCCACACAGGGAGGACCCGGGAAGTGAACCTGGGTCCCCTAACTGTAAGGCAGCAGCGCTACCACTGCGCCACCGTGCCACCCCATCTTCATGTCAGTTTGCATAATGTTTAAGATTCTGAGGGACAAGTATTTCCTGCAGCAATTATTTCTTGCCACCAAGAAGGTACAGTAGATAGATGAAGTTTGTCATGCACTAGGTTTCATGATATTTCAAGTACATTGGCATATATTGTAGTGCTGTCTGAAGCAGTTGCACCAGAGGTGGGCTCAAATTCCATTCTTCCAGATATGATGATAATGTCAGACCCTTCTGTTAACTTGTGGGATGAAGAATAGCTTCTAGGCTACTTACAGAAAGATAGATGTCTTAGGTGGCAAGCAATCATCTCTGGTAGGGCATAGTCCAGGTAGTCAGAGAGGAAGGCCGTCAAGGAGATGACATTGGAATTGGCCCCTGCAGTCCTGCTTTGCTATTCAACAAGTCAGTTCAGGATACCGAACATGGTCAATGCATTGCTCCTCGTCCTGGTGTATTCTGGCATTTTAATTCTGTAAGAATCACTGCTGCCTGCCAAGGGACAATGCAAGTCTCATTTCAAAATTATGGTCCCCATTTGACATGGGAAAATAAAAAAGCTTAAATTGGAACCTTGATATGCCATTCAAACACCTTGGGGTCACAAAACATATAAAATATAATTGCCTTTCTTCACTGCACTTCACTGCTCTAACTTGTATCTTTAACTGAATGTCTATCTACTTTTAGATCTCCTGTTTTCCTCAGCCTCCTCATCTTACTCCTTTCCTTTCTTATCACAGTCTTCTTTTTCTGCCTTGCATTCTTGTCTTTTAGCTTAAATAGTATCTAAATAACGTGTGTTCATTCTCTAAGAGAGCTACACCTTCAACCAATACATAGCAGAAACATTTCATCTCAATTCCTGTTAATAAAGTAATGCATGATTTTCTGTTATTTTCAGTGATGCAGGTCAGACTTGCATAAAGATTAAGATTTCCAGCAGCATAGTCCTTGGAACAAGTTGTGTCACAAGGTGTTGCTCTAAATTGGAATAATGACAAAATAACCTCAAAAGGTAAAAAAATGCCATTTTTAAAAAAACACACAAGTAAAGAGGAAACATAAACTAGCAGAGGAAAAGGAAAATGCCAATAATGAACTAGGTTTCATTATAAAGGCTGTTGATACATCTAACAGGTGGATGGCCTCCCTCGCTCCAACCTGTCAAAACATCCTATAGAGAATGCACTCGCCATCCACCTCTATTGTCTCTTTCCCCTTCTGGCATATATTCTGCCCTGCTACTTAGCCTTCACAAAATTCATCTTAGTTTAGATTTATTGTTCCTCTTGCAAGGAGAATCCCTAAAACCCACCTGAGTTTCACTTCTAGGACATACCTTGAGATAAATCCATTTCAGAAATCGGTATAGTGTTGAAAAATCTTAGAGTTACTAATTGAAAGTAAGTCTAATGGCCGATGGAAAAAAAAAATATTTTTGAGCCTTGGCTTGAATTTAACAGAATAGGCTTTTACAGTAGCTTCCAAGCTGGGAATCACTTTTGGGTGCAAGGTACCAATTGTCTCAAGTAGGATAGCTCTAACACTGTCAGCTGACCCAGAAGAGGTTGTTCTGGCATCATTCTTCCCTCCCATGGCCTCTAACCTATAAAGTACAGGCACTCTGGTCTTCATTGAGATTTCTGCTCTACAACACCAGCAACAGGATATTCATTGTTATGCCTAGGTGCTTGTTGCCCATTGGATATCTGAAGGCCTTATATTGGTTCCTTCAGACTTCCACCATGTGTCTCTGATACTGATACTCTCAATGAATTTCCTTACAAGAAAAATCCATGTAAAGGGGCTGTTGCCCCAGTGCCCTAGGTGACATGTAAAGATATTCCCCAATTATTGCTATCAATTAGGGAATGGGTGGGTTGATGAAGTTTCTCTCTCTCTCTCTCCTTCTTAGCCAGTCACAATTTTATTTATAGAGTGGCAAGGAAAAAAGTACTGTTAAAATAATAATTCATTATATAAAAGAAACATTGGGGTACTCTCAGTAAGCTAGAAGAAAGTTCAATGGTCTGGTGAGATCCAAATTATGCTTTTTGGCTAGACTAAATGCTGTGTTTGGTGTAAGCCACACAATGCACATAACCAAAAACACACCATCATCATTGTGAGCTACCATGCTGTCGGGATGCTTCACTGCAGAAAGCACTGGAAAGTTTGTGAAGGTAAAATGAATGCAGGAAAATATAGGAAAATCCTGGCAGAAAACCTGATGCAATCTACAAGAAACTGGCACATAGGGAGAAGATTTGTTTTCCAACTCCAATTTCGCAAAAGAGGATTAGGAAAAAAGTTCAGTGTCCAGATGTGCAAAGCTGATAAGAAAAGACCTGTCCATTCAGACTCGAGGCTGTAATTACTGCCAGAGGTGCAACTACTAAATACTGACTTGAAGGGCATGAATAGTTTTTAATGTGTAAACAACCAAGGGTGCGAAGAATTTTTATACGTGTTGTATAATATAACTTATGGTAGCTTAGCATGTTGTGGAGTAATCAGTGCCTTCTATCTTCCTAGCTCAAGGGACTTGGATTAGAACTCAACCCACTCAACCTCTTTTCTCTGGGGTTTTTCATGTTACTCCCACATCCTAAATATATCTCTTTTAGCATAACTGGCAGATTGAAATAATCTAAACCATTCTAGTATTAGAGTGTGAGGATGTATGTGCCCTGGATTGGATTGTCACTTTATTCAGGATCTTTTCCCACCTTAAGTTCGAGGCTACCAAGATATGCTCAGGCTCCCTGATGCCATGATATTGGAATATGCAGAAAATTATTCCTTACTAAAGTCTGTAAAAAATTTGGCTTCCCTTAGGTCCCATTTTCATAATTGATTTTTAATTTTAATTAAATAACATGATATGATCAGCTTGGTATCTCTCTCTGTAGCATCTGCACCTGTTTATGAGGTGGCATTAATCTCCTCACAAAATTATTTTCTTGAAATAGTTATGAGGTCCTATTTCTAGTTATGCTCAATGCCATTCTTGATTGTTTTATTTGTGTCAAACAATTGTATATTCTTCCAACAAAAACTTTTTATACAGTGTACCGACACCAAGAATAATTTATTTTTATTTATAGTTGAGATTTTTTTTTTACCAATTTTAAAGTTTACTACATTTATTAAATTTTGCAAGTGCTTCTTTTAAAGAACATATAAAAGTGTTTATGGCAGGCAAAAGTATACATTATATCAGGATCAAAATCAGATTTATTGGCCAAGTATGCACGCATACAAGGAATTTCAGTCCGGTTTTAGTGACTCTCCATTTATAAGTTACATAATCCACATACACACAACAGTTAATCATACACCTGAGATAAAAAAAAACAACACAGAGAATGTAAATATATATACAGTATGTATACATATACATACAAAGTGCAGAGTGCAAATCAGTTAAAGAAATGCTGAAATAAATACTGGAAAAAAAAGAAATAAAAACAAGTATTAACAATACAGGTGTGTGAACAGTACTGCAAGACCCTGGGAGGCCTGAGGGGAATGAAATGAGCCATTTGTGCATTTGATGACCTGTGGGAAAAACAGTTCTTATATCTGTTTGCTTTGGCATATATTAATCTATAATGCCAGGCCAATGGAAGAAGATCAAAAAGTTTGTGGTTTGGGTGTAAAGGGTCGGTAATGACTTTCTAGCTCGTTTTATGACTCTGAAATAATACAGGACCTGTAAGGTGGGCAGACTAGCACCAATGATATTTTCAGCAGACCTGATTATTTGATGTACCCTGTATTTGTCATATTTATTCACTGTTCCGAACTACACTGTTATGGATAAGCTAAGAAAAGACTCATTGACTGCTGTGTAAACCTGAATCAGTAGCTCCTGTGGAAGGTTGAGCTTCCTCAGTTGTTGCAGGAAGTACATTCACTGTACACATGAAGGCTTCTACAACTTTCACAGCAGTATTAATTATGGAGAGAGGGGATAATATTATGGGACCTCTCCTAAAATCCACTGTTATCTCCACAGGTTTGGGAGTTTTTATCTCCAAATTGTTATGAGTACACCACAGGACCCGTTGCTCAACCTCCCAACTGTATGCAGACCTGTCACCATTCCTGATGAACCCAATGATGGTTGTGTCATTCGTGTATTTGATAAGTTTGACAGAGAGTCCTTAGAGATGCAGTCATTGGTGTAAAGGGAGAAGTGCAGTGGAGAGAGCACGCATCCCTGGGAGCGCCTGTGTTGATCGTACAATAGCTAAATGTGAGTTTCCCCAGTTTCACCTGCTGTTTCCTATTGGTCAGGAAATTGGTGATCCATTGACAGGTGGAAGCAGGGACAGAAAGCTGGGTGAGTTTTGAGTGGAGGAGTTCCAGGATTATTGTGTTGAAAGCAGAGTTGAAGTACACAAACAGAATCATTGAATATGTCCTTGGGTTGTGAAGATGTTGCAGAATGTAGTTCAGATCTGTGTTGATTGCATTATCCACTGACCAGTTATCTCGATAAGCAAACTGAAGGGGGTCCAACAAGGGAACTGTGATGTCCTTCAAGTGAGCTAACACCAGTCTCTCAAAGGTCTTTGTGACCACAGATGTAAGGGCAACAGGCCTGTAATCATTCAGTTCTGTTATACTGGATTTTTTGGGAACTGGTATGATAGTAGCTTGTTTGAAGAATAAGGGAATTTCACACAACACTAATGATTTATTGAAAATCTAGGTGAAGACAGAGGCTAGTTGATCAGCACATAATTTTAAGCTGGACCCCATCCAGACCTGTTGCTTTCTTAGTGTATTGTCATTTGAAGAGCCGACACGAAACCTTTTCAGTAATATTTAATGTAGGTTGATTGGGAGAATGTCTGGGGGAGTCCTATAAGTCTGTACACTGAGAGGGCTGGAGATAATGTCCATTGTATTCTGGGTCTTATTAAACATGGAGTAAAAAGCATTCAATTCATCAGCCAGCTGATGATTTACTGTAATATGGGGGGACGTTTTCCTGTAATTTGTAATATTTTGTAGTCCTTTCCAAACTGATGCAGCATCAATTACTTAAAACTGATTTTTCAGTTTTTCAGAGTAAATCTTTTAGCCAATCTGATTATTTTGTGTGAGCGAGTTCCTTACCTGTCTAAAGAGTGTTCTATCCCCACTTCTATAGACAGCTTTCTTTGCTTGACGAAGCTGCTTGAGTTTTGTAGAGAACCATAGGTATTGTAAATTTTAATCAGGTCTTGGTGAAGACACGCATATCTTCACAAAAGCTAACATAAGATGTTACTGTCTCTGCCAGTTCATCTATGTTAGCAGCAGTATATTAAAAGACACCCCAGTCTGTATAGTCAATGCAGGCTTGTAGCTTCAGCTTTCCTCATTAGTCCACCTGCTCACTGTATTAATTACAGGTTTAGCAGATTTGAATTTACTTCTATAGGTTCGGAGCAAATAAACCAAACAGTGAGCAGAGAAACCCAAAGCTGCACAGGGGACAGAGAGATAGGCATGTTTTAACACTGCATAACAATGGTCCAGTGTGTTACTGTCTTTGGTAGGGCACTTTATGTGCTTTATAAATTTGGGAAATTCTTGGCTGACATATTCCTTATTAAGATCCCCTAGAATAATCAGAAGGGAGTTAGGATAATTTTGCTCCGTGCTCGTTATCTGATCAGCCAGTTTTTGTAGTACCTTGCTCACGCAGGCGTGAGGTGGAATGTAGACACTATCCACTATAAATGAAGAAAACTCCTGTGATGAATAAAAAGGCCTACAGTTAACAAAAAATGTTTCTAATTCAGGACAGCACATTTTATCAGTAAACCAATCTTCACTGATATAAAAGCAGATTCCTCCTGCTTTTCTTTTCCCTGATGTCTCCGATAAGTGGTCCACTGTATAAAGTTGAAAGCTGCACAGGTGTAATGCAGAGTCCTGGATGGATTAATTTAACCAGGTTTCCGTAAAATACAAAGCAGAAGAAAATGAAAAGCCCTTGTGAGTTCTGTTGAGGAGTAACAGGTCATCCATTTTATTGCCTAAAGAGTGGAGGTTCACCAGATGTAAAGTTGGGAACACCGTTCGAAAACTCTGTTGTCTCTGCCTAACAAGTGTACCAGCGTGCGTCCCCCTTTTGCGATACCTGTGTCTTCGTCTGCTACCGACAACTGCTGCTGCACCAGCTAAGATATCCAGAAAAGTTCATAATTGTGAAAAGTCCGGTGTCAAATCACAGAAACTGAATTGCCTAATATTCAACAATTCTTCACGGGTATACTTGAGTACAGTTGAACAACAAACAAATAAACAGACAAAATATTAATAGAGAGCCCTGAAGCAAGGTTGCCATTTGCAAAGTATAACCATTATATCAAGCTGCATTTCTAGCTACATTTACTCTTTTCATCTTTCAACATGCAGTGATTTCCATAAAAATATCTTTTTTAATTCTCAGTAACTTTTCTTACCGTTTTACAATAAATTTGTATAAACCTGAATTACGTTTTGTATCTTAATGTCCGTGTCTCTTCTAGTCTGTACAGTCCTTGACAAAGTACCACTTTACAATGATGATACATGCCAGTCAAAGGGCTGATTCAATTAAAAACCGAGGAGGCCTAGCTTTTTTCATTTTTATTACTATTTAATTTAATATTGTTTCTTTGTATCAGTATACTGCTGCTGGATTATGTGAATTTCCCCTTGGGATTAATCTATCTATCTATCTATCTATCTATCTATCTATCTATCTATCTATC
>JANRMT010062808.1:62928652-62978797 GCA_026402145.1 Polypterus bichir lapradei | reverse complement strand
ATCTATCTATCTATCTATCTATCTATCTATCTATCTATCTATCTATCTATCTATCTATCTATCTATCTATCTATAACTGCATAGTGTGGTGATGCAGTTTATTTTATCTCATACACTCTTAAAAATACTGGTTCTTTAATGGCATTATATGGTTCTTAACTGTATTGTGTGTTTCCTCATAGAGCCATTGCTTGACAAAGCACCCTTTCATTCTGGGAAGGGTTTTTTTTTTTTGCATTTGAAGTTGGTTCTTTGTTCTTTGAAAAACTGTCTAATATGTAGAAAAAAAATTGAAATCTTTAATTTATGGTAGCAGGATACTAACAGATTAAGAAAACCTGAACTTAGCCTATGTTAATGTATGCAACAAGAGCCCTTTTAAATCATAAACCTATTGTTATTTCACAAAACTGTTAACATTTATTTGTGATTATTTACTTTATGGTGCCTGTTAAGGAACTAAATTAATAAAAGTTCTTTCTGGAACATTCATGTAAATGGGTCTTTTGAAAACCAAACATGGTTCCCCTATGGTATTGCCCTGAAGAACCAGTCTAGCACTTTTGTTTTTAAGAGTGCAGTTTGGGCAATCCTTGGACTGTTGCTATTGATAAAATTATTAGGATGCTCTAAAATTTTAAGTAATGCAATGTTAATCCACAATTAAGAAGAAAAAAATATTTCAGCTTACTGTATTTTAGTTTTTATTTTGGTGTAATTGTTGTATCCCTCCATTTTATCTTTATTCTTATTAGTTTGCTTGAAATTTGGAGGTAGGTACTAATGATTAAAAGACCAGGTAGACAAAGTTTTAATGTGTACTAATGTCACACCCTACCTGCTCTAGAAAAGGAAGGTTAATAGCAGAAATCCTGACTCATAGCTTTTTCAACAGAAGCTTTAGCAGGAATGAAATAATATATAGACACATAAACATATTCAATATTAAAAATAATGTCATAAAATAAGCATTCAATTTTGTTAACATTAAGATAAATTTACACTTTCTGTCTTTATTGTCTTCCATATTGATCAATTTTATACTTTGTGCAATAAATTACATTTCCATAAATTAAATACTTACAAATTCAATTACAGGAAACTCAGCTGCCATGATGCAGTTGCGTAGTAAGATTAGCAATAGTTTATTTCACTGAAAAGAGCATTCCAGAGGCTATCACTTTAACCCAATACAATTAAAGTAACAGAAATGTAGTATTTTCATTTTAATTTAATTGTGGTAATTTATACTAAGGAAACTGTCAAAATCTTTTCCAGAATATGAACAATATATTATGAACATTTTTATGTTTATTTCAATAAAATATTAACTATTTACATACTTAGAAAAGGCAGAAAAACAACAGGAACCCTGACTTGTTGCTCTTTCAACTGTTGGGTTATCAGGAATGAGTCACTGCATTAAGAACTTCTGCTACTTCTCGTTGCCAAGCATAATAATATAATATAATATATGATCAATCTATAAATAATCAATCAAGCAGATATTCCTGCTGAGGCCATACCAATACAGAAAAGAACAACTGATCAAGAGCATATAAGGTACAATATTCTTGAACTGAAACGGTTCCCTTTTTCATGTACATTTAATTACATTTAATTTAATTAAGTTAATCACAAAGCACAGCATAAACCTACTGAATTAAAAAAAAAATTGCTGGGCTGAACAAAGTATATCCATCACACTAAGACTGAAAGTAGTAGTGTGGCATAGTGCTCTCCATTTAAGGAGGAGATGTTCTAATTTTTTTTTTTTTTTTAACTGATTTCTTTTAGGATTCATTTTTGTTCTTGACCTCACAAAATTCGTTAAATGTAATCTGAAAGATTTAGATGTGTTTTTAAATTTGTTTCATAGATTGTAATCACAGTGATGGCATATAGCAGCATACAGACAACATGCTGGCACTCCAATCTGAAGATGAACAGGAATGCAATATTATGTTCTGTGAATGTGTTAACTTCATATTAAAGTTATATTTTGTGGAATGCTATTAAAGTTACCCTTTTTGTTGCTTTCCTTTTAACCATACACCTATATATCCATCCAGTTTAATCCAGACTTTAGGTTTAAGGGAGCCCAGCCTGTTAAGACAGAGAGGGTGAGGTAGCTACCAACCATGGACAGGGCACTATTCATCATAAATCACTCACTGGTGTACTTAAAGTCTTCAGTACACCAAAAACACACACACATATATGAGTTAAGCAAAGAAATTTGGAGTACAGAGAGAAGAACACACACACTGAGAGAACTTGTCAGCCCCCAACAGACAGTGACCAGGCTGAAATTGAAACCCAGTCTACTGAAGCTGTGAAGTAGCATTGATGTGTACTATGTCATCATGTCCTTTAAGTTTCCATTTAGCTTACTCAAAAAAAAAAAAAAACAGGACAGGTCTAGTCATACTGAGTTCGCTGTATTATATATTTGTATGTATGTCCAATAATTTATCCTCCTCTCAAAACATGAACAAACTTGAAACTGAGCAATAATTTGGTGGAAATTTAGAGACAATAACAATTGAGATTGCCTTGAAATCAACTTTAAGGAAGAAATTCTTGAAGAATCAATGAATGCAGCAAAACAACCAGAGAGGAGGAAATTTCCAACAGTTTTCAATCACAGAGCCTAATTGTTTAATTAAGAGTAATTAAGTTATTGGCTGATTTAGTTCAAGCCTAGTTTGAACTTTCCAGAAAATAAAACTGCATGGAGTACGCGCTTCTGTAGTTATTAAGTTTGTATAAGGTCAGTGCCTCAAGAGACTTAACACACTCACCTTTTGTATGCCTTATAAGAGTGCTAGTGAATCTCTGATGTTGCGAATTGTCCTGGTAATGGAGGTAACTGGAATAAAAAAGAAGCCCACCTGAGATTAACAAGTTAAACCATTACAGTAGTAAGTATCATACATATTGGATTAGTTTAAAAATATTTGTAGACAATGAGAATATATTTGTATTTTTAATGTAAAAAACTTGGAACTTAAAAGGGGTAATGAAAAATGAAGTAAATGACATTGGATTCTGAATATATTTTTTTAATTTAAATAATATATTATAGGAAAAAATAATTTGCAGAGTGAACATTACATGAAGTCAAAGACAAATGGTATTTGAAAAATCATAAGTGAAACAAAATTGTATATAATGGAAATTAGAACAGTTGCAAAAGAAAGATAATGTTAGAAACAGAAATAGCATTTACAAGTATAATTAAAAAAGGCAGCTAACGTGTCTAGCACAATGCAGTGTTTAAAAAAGCAGTAAATCAGTCCTGTTAGAATGACAGGTACAAAAGCTAACAGATTAAAGAAAAGCCAACTAGAATATATGTATGCAGCTCAAAAGGCAAAAGCTTTTCTGAGATTGATTAGAAAAGAGCTTTTGAAAAATTAATATCACTATAGCCTGTGTTATTTTTTTTAGCTTTTCTTTTTTTTCTTTTGCAAACATATGAACAGAAGATAACTTAAAATTACATTGATTGAATGTAGAAAAACAGTTCAGAAAAAAAGCTAATGTTCTACATGGAAATGTGTGCGACACTACAAATGATAATGTTTTGAAATGTGTATGAAATATTATTTTTCAGTTTAATGTGACATCAATGTCTGTTATCAGCAAAGAAAAGAAAACAAATTGCTCTGCTTAGAGATTTGAGCATAATAGATCTTGATAGAACTGCTGGGAAAAGTACAAGATTAATAATTGAACCTTTGAATGAAACTGTTTTCCCATTTATGTTCCGGGGAAGGTATGATACTTATCTTTTCAGAATATGTTAAATTCTGTTAATGGAGTAAAATAGGTTATTGGCAGTTTATGAAGACATTTTGTTTACAATACCAACAAATACTTTATAGTCTCTGAGACAATACATGGTGACAGTTGTATTTGTTCACCAAATTAGCATTAAATGTAATGTCAATCCCATGGATTAACAACCTATTTCACTAGCTTTTATTAATCCCCTAGTAACATTAATTATATATCTGTCTATTATATAAAAATATCCTGGGACGAGACGAGACCTTTCAGCCTTGCACGAGACAAGACTTTTTCAGAGAGATAATTTCATGTCCTGCGAGATGAGACTTTGTGCCAAGAGATTTAACCATGCCCGAGGCCAGAAATAAAAGACAAACAGATGAAGACAAAGTAGAATGTCGTAAAGAGGTTCAAAAACATTGCCGTGATACACATGCAGAGCAGGTTAGAGATAATGAAAGTACTAAAATTCAAAAGTCTCTAAAAAATTGTAGTAAAAATCCTATTAGTGCAAACAAACGGAAATTATTACTTGGTGAAATAACGGTACAGCAAAAAGAGATTGAATATATGGACATATGGTGATATGACAGAAGTATGTAGATGTTGTTCGGATTTAAACTTTAAGTCAGAGACTTGTAGATTGTCTAATTCGTGTTGCCATCAGGGAAAAGTACTGCTGCTTCCCAATGAAGAGTTGTTTCCGGAAGAATTAAAAGATTTGTTGTTTGGTGAAAGTGAAATCCACATACGCTAGAGGGAGAGACGCAAAGTGGCTGGTGCGTAACGCATTCTAAATATATACAGTATATACTGTATATATACAATGTTCAGTATATATAGTGACTGCTAACATATTTAATAAAGTTTCTATCGTTAGATAGATAGATGTATTTAGTAAAAATATGAGAACAAATGGTACAAATGAAAGTTCATATTTTAATTATTTTTACTATTACTGAAACAATTCTCTGTCCCTTTCTTGGTCCTTAGTCAAATATTTCCATAATATGAAGGACTGGGACATTTACAGACTTGAGGCTTTACACGTTTGGTCATACTTCAGTTATGGGTGCTGGATGTTTACAGTTCATCTTTATTTTAGTCCCCCTTTTACAGTAATGCCACATTATATGACTAAACAGGTGGGCCTTTCATTATTGTGACATTATTAGGCTGAAATGTATTCTGAGGACGTCTTGATTCCTTCTGGGGCATTTCTTTCTCCTAGTATGTCTGGTTCCATCTGGAAAAGAAATAAGAACGTACTTTCAGATATCTGGAGATTCCCATGTATCTCCATTATGTTTTTCCCTGATATGGTGACCAAAAAAGTGAATAAAATAAATCATCACTACCTTATATTTTAGATTCTTCAAAGCAGCCACCCTTTGCCTTGATAACAGTAAACAGTAACCTTGAATAAGTTTCCACAAGTGCTAAGTATTTCTTTTAATTTTTTCTTCTCTCAGTTCCAACTCATTCCAAATTGTCACTATTGGATTTAGGCCAGTTGGATATGGAGGTCTTTTCATGTACTGCAGTACCTCATCAACCTGTCGAAATAAAAATGGCAACAAAAACTGTGTGTCACTGCAGAATGCTTTTTAAGTGTACCGCAAGTGTTATTCACTAACACTGTCACCAACAAAACACTCCCACTTCATCACTCCTCCTCTTGCATGCATCATTGTGGGATCCACAAATGCAGAAATTATCCATTAACCTTCTCTTTGTCTCATAAAAGCACAGCAGTTGGAGCTAAAAATCTCAAATCTGGACACAACAAACCAAAGGACTGGCCTGATGTCTATTGCTGGTGTTTCTTAGCCCAAGCAAGCCTCTTCTTCTTATCATTTTTCTCCTTCTGAAATGATTTCTTTGCAGCAGTTCTACCATGAAGGCCTAATTTCCCACTATCAACTCTGCACAGTTTATACTGAAATGTGTCTGATTTATTTGGGCTATAATCTGAGAAGCAGTTAATTGGCAGATTCTGAAACTGGTGATACTAATATAAATGCACATCTTCTGCAGCAGAGGATACTCTTTTTCTGTCCTGGACCACCTGCTTGTGGTGGTCCAGCTGAGAACTGGTTTCATCATAGCAGTGGATGGTTTTTGAAAATGAACTTAAAGATGTTTTTAAACTTATTAACTTTTCTGGATTGACTAACCTTTATTTCTTAAAGTAATGATTGGCTGTCATTTTTCTTTGCTGAACTGAGCCAGTTTGCCATATTATTGGACTACTGCAACTGGAAATAATAGTCTTCTGCCAAGTAGGTCTACAGTTAGGTCCATAAGTATTTGGACATTGATGCAATATTTGTAATTCTCTAACTGTATACCACCATAATGGATTTGAAATTAAGTAATCAAGATGTGATGCAAGTATAGACTTTCAGCTTTACTCTATGGGGTTTAACAAAGGTATTGCATTAAGCTTATATCTGCATAAGCAATATCTGCAGACATATGCCCTACTATGGACAAACATTTAATGAAAAGATTGGCATTGGAAAAGCCCTTTAATGAAGGAAGTGGTTTTTAAAAAAACACCTGGCAGAGACTGCATTTTTTATCTATTCTGACAATCCATATACAAAATTAATAAATTGCTGTTTTCCAAATGCTTCATTATATTTTTAATGTGACTGTGTATTTTAAATTGTTTACTGTAAGTAATGACCAAATCATTTTTTATATTAGCTGCAGTTACTTCAGAATACTGTTTTTAGCATATGAATAATTTTAAAGAATATTCACTCATTTTAGGAGACCATTCACTGTTTTAAATATATTACAAGAAAACAAACTTTCTGGTGTTAATGTCTTAATTTGTGAAAATAGTAATGATGCATGATAAGCTATTTGCAATGTAATTAAAGATTATATGTGCAACAAATTTACAAGCAGAGGCACACAGCTCCTAAAGTGTGTTCCTATAAATTGGGACTAACTGTGCTATCCTAAGATGGGTTGAAATCTAAGTAATCAGCAACCTCAGCGTTAATTTTTGCAGTTCACCATGCAATACATATACCATTTTGTATGAGATCCATAAAATCAGTGTTAACGTTTGTGATGCATGATTTATTGGAATGGCAATTGCAATGCATTTTATTACTAAAAACTAGTGGATCTACCTGTCTAAGGTGAGTCGAAATCAAAGTAAACAATGTAGACTTCAGCGTTAACATTTGCAGCGCAACATGAAATGCATATGTCTCTGTAATATGCCATTCGTTATGGGAGTTGTAAAAGCAGTGTTAATGTTTGTAATGTGCCATCTATTGGAATAAAAAATGCAATGCATTTTATTACTAAAAATGTTTGTGATGCACCATCTTTTGAAATGATAGACATAGCAACCAGATCGACACACATTTAGCTTTACATTAACATTTATCGTTTTATAAGTTAGATTAGCAAATACTGTTGTCATGTCTAACTGCCCTTTCAGTTTGTTTGTATACATCTGCTTGATTCTCAGTGGTCTAATTTTATTGAAATTTAGTACATTTATTTTTCAAAAAAGTTCAATATTCATTTTGATATCTTGAATAGAATGTACAGTACAAGTTTGAAATTTCAGTACCTCACATTGAAAAGTGTCTGCAAATTTTCAAACATGGACTAGTTTACTGTTTCAAAATATACCTCGGGAGAGGTTACTTCAACTTGTCTATTTTTTTTTATTTTCCTCATCTACTCTCCTGATGGCTTCTCCAACAATACAAGCTGGTAAAACACCAACAGAGCAGTGCACACAGCAGCAACTTTAATGCTCTTTTAATGCTACCTGTAGAAGAGCTGGTAGTGGCTTGGATGAATATCTACAACTGCAACTCATGTTTCTTGTTGCTCGAAATTGTACCAGGTAAACTGTATGCTCACCATGACCATTAAAGTAAAAACTGCAGGCAAATAACTTATCTAAAAATGAATGAAAGAGAAAGCAAGTGCCCTGAGCATGGTTCTGTGACTTGTTATATAACAGTGAAAACAGTTTTACTCAGTATTTACATCATGCTAGAAACAGTGTCACTGCTGCATTCCCAGTTTTCTCTGGCAGTATAATTTATTTAAGCTCTTTAATGATTCATTACGGTCAGTTGCAGCTTGAGCAGCTTGAGTCTTCAACATAGATCTTACATCTCCATCAAATGCTTCTTTCAAACAAAAAAAAAAAAAGAAATTAGTGAGGGTTTGCTGATAAGGCACCAAAAGCTGTGAAGCCAGACTTATTTGAAAAGGCTCAAATGAAAATGGAAAGAGCATTCAGCATTTAAAATTAAGATCTAGGAAGAAAATACAACAATCCAAAATAACATGACTGCATACCCCCTTTCCAAAACTGCTTAGTCAATTCATTGGGGACCATAGCCTGTAGTCACAGCACTGGGCAGAAAGCAAGAAACACTCTTGGATGGGACACTAGTTGATTGAAGGGTACACACACTCGCATGGAGCTGTTCTGCAACTGGTAATTCACCAAACGCGCACTTCTTTGGGAAATGGAAGAAGGTGATATTATTTGGGGGAAACCCATAACAGAGACAATGAGAACGTCAAATTTAAACCCTTATGCATATAAATATACGTAAATGGCAATGCTAAGTGGTGTGTAACAGTGTAGGTTAAAGATAAGCTGTTGATTTGATTATCAAGAAAACTTTTCCTAAGTGTGCAAATGACTTATCAACATTTTTAATAAGTTGCATGCTTAAGGCAAGGTTATTTTATTTTATATCAAGTAAGATGTTTGCTAAGTGTTCCTATAGGAATGAATTGTGAGACTAACCATTGCAACATAGTGTATATAAAGTGTAATATATTTGATTTTATAAAACAAGTTTGGGCTTTGGGTTAGCATTTGATATTCACAGATTTTAATTTTTATTGGTGGATGTCTTGAAATCTAACCAACCCCAGCTAAGAACTAAGGATGACTGCATGTGCAGAAGATTAATTATAACACTAAGTAAGTGATGTTAAAAATGAATTGCTAACGCCTCCATTACATGCAACTAATATTGTTTAAAAAAACACTACTATATGTTTAAGGAATTACATATCTTTTCAACAATATTCTATTAAAATGATGAAATAAAACTAATAAAACCCTTATTAATATTTATTTGATAAAAAGAGTATTAAACTTTATGTAACTTTATTTTATTTATTAAAGAATCGTGATGTTTGAAACAAAATCATATAATACTTAAACTTAAAAGATATAGATTACCCAAAAATTATTTATTTTTTAAATTACATTTTTTCTTAACAACACAGGGTAATTAACACATAAAATGTCATTTTTGAGTGCAGTATTCCTTTAACATATTATGCCATGTTCACTATAAACTGTTTATTATGTGTTACAATGTGCTTTTATAACAAACTATCTTTGAGTAATTTTAGACATTGAATTATACAGCAAAAGTGTGTCAGAAAGCACTCACTGTGTCATAATGCCTCATTGTGACTGCTTTCAAGCCAGATGTAGAATTTTCCTATTTTAGAAATCTGTGTTTTTTAGAGTTGTTGTTTGTTTATTTCTTGTTATAAAAGCTGCTCTTTAATATCAATATTTCCCCTAGGAAATAGTTCACTGTCTGAAAGCATTCAAGTAGTAACATCTTTTGATTTCCTTTGAGTTTTTTAATTACTTTTTTTATATTATATTATATTATATTTTAATAATTTAAATCTGAATAGATTATCATCACTGTCTCTAGCCATTGAGCACCCTTTTCTTTCTTAGTTCACATATCTGATTTGCTCCTGCATGATCATTTATCTATGAATGTAATGTTGCCCAGAGTAGAAGCTGGATGGTTGGATCTCCCAAGGCAAATTAGTCCTGAGTAAGGGGTCAGAAAAAGAGCGATTGACAGCCCCTAAAGACACACATCTACAAATATAAAAAGAGTACCCTGCCAGGTAATGGGTTACCAGGGCCTCCATCTGGAGCCAGGCTTGGGAAACATGCTCGTAGTCAAGTGTCTGGCAGCTAGGCCTGCCACAGTGCCTGGTCAGCCATAGCCCAAAATAGTGATGTGGAAATTCCCTCCTGTGGACCCACCACCTGCAAAAGAAAAAGGGGCCAGGTGCGATGTGACTTAGGTGGTGGTAAAAGGTAGGGTCTTGGCACACTGGAACCCAGATGCATAAACTTTCTCTTGGGATGTGGAATATCACCTCTCTCTGGAGGAAGGAGCTGGAGTTGGTGGGTGATGTAGAGCAGTACCAGCTAGACATATTTGGGATCATATCCACCCACACAGGGCTGGACTATTCCTTACTCTGGAGTTGTCCAGATTATGGCATGAGGGAGTTTTTTTTTAACCCAGCCTGGTCCATACTATGTTGGAGTTTGTCACAGAGAACAAGAAGGCTGCCTCTGTGCTACCGAAGAATGCAGAAGTGGGAACTTTGACTGGCAAATGTGGTTATGTAGCAAATGGCATATCAGAGTACCAGGCCTTCTAGAAGGGGATCCTAGAAAAGGTCCCAGCTGGAAACTCCATAGTTCTGCTGAATGATTTCAATGGCCATATGTGCAATGATGGAGAAACCTAGAGAGACATGGTTGCGATAAATGGCCTATGTTATATGAACCTGAGCAGTGTTTTGTTATTGGACTTCTGTGCTTGGCATTGTTTGGCCATGATAAACACCATGCTCGAACATAAGTTAGGTCATAATTGTACCAGAGCACCTTAGGCCAAAGATCTATGGTCGATATTGTAGGCTTTGTGGCAGAAAAGAGCTATTAACTGATCACCACCTGATCTTAAGTTGGGTCAGATGGTGGGTGAGGCATCTAGACAGACCTTGAAAACCCATGCAAGTAGTGAGGGTTGATGTCTGGGTGGGGGGTCCTATCCAGTGTCCAGAAGACTTTCAAATCAAACTTCCAGAAAAGCATTTACTGCATCAGGGGGAAGGCTGAGAACATACAGTCCGAACGTACCTTGTTCAAACATTTTCATTGTGGAAGCAGCCACCAAGAGCTTAGGTGCCTCTCAGGGTGGCAATGCAAGGACCCAGATGACATCAGAAATGAAGGATGCCATCAGACTGAAGTAGGAGACCTTCCATGTATGATTAGCACGGAAGACTCCCAGAGCAGCAGAGGGTTACCAACAGTGCAAAAGGTTGCAGTCTTGGTGGTCAGGGAAGCAAAAACCTGGGTGTGGGAGGAGTTTGGTGAGACCATAGAAAGTAACTAATGATTGGGCTTAAAGAGGATCTGGTAAATCATCAGGCAACTCAGTAGGGGAAAGCAAGGCTTCACCCAAGCTGTTCTCAGTAAGGGTGGGGAAATGCTGACCTGGACAAAGTATGTAGAAGGAACACTTTGAGGAGTTCCTGAACCTGAGGGACACACCCTATGTGGAGGAGGCAGAGTTAGAAGCTGATTGATGGGAAGGTCACTGAGGTAGTTAACCAGCTACGCAGTGGAAAGGTCCTGTGGATGGATGTGATCTCTCCAGAAATGCTGAATTGTCTGGATTTTTTGAGGGGTCATGGCTGACATGATTTTTCAATGTTGCGTGGTTGTCAGGAAAAATGCCCTGGAGGGGCAGACTGGGTTGGTGGTCCTCATTTTTAAAAAGGGGCACTGGAGGGTGTGCTCCAACTATTGGAGGATTACACTCCTCAGGCTCCCTGGGGAAGCTTATACCATGGCATTTAAAAGCATATTCCACCCAAGTGTGGAATCTCGGGTTGAGGAGGAGCATTGGAATAGTGGACCAGCTCTTTACCCTCATGAGGATCCTGGAGGAGGCATGGAAGTTACGCCAGTTGGTCTACATGTGTTTTGTTGACTTAGAGAAGGCGAATGACAGTGTTCCTTGAGAGACACTATTTAGGGTGCTGGGAAAGGATGGGGTTCCGGTGCTCTTAACAAAAGCTGTTTGGTCCTTGTATAATCACAGTATTCCTCTATACGCCTCACGATCTCCACCAAATTTGAGTTCCATCATTCAAACTGATCAGCTAGCATTCAGTGCTAATATTTTGAGATGCTGTTTATTTAAAGCAATTTGCTAAAAATATTCATTTTAAATATTATTTGTTAAATTATTAATAATATACTATTATATTTTCCATCTAAACTTAAATGACTACAATTTTCTGTGCATATTATACATTTAGTTTTGGCTAATATGCATGACACAAATCATGCAGAAATAATCTTTTTGAGTCAATATAGCTTTTGAACATTGTGTACTATATTCAATTGAGTTTATTTTCAATTGAAACAGATACATTTTTCAAAATACCTTTTGGGATCTCAGCAATTTATATACAAAGTCCTATAAATCTAGGAACACATTTGTCTGTAGCTTTAAGGATTAAATATTTATCTTTAGTATTCCATGAGTGTGTATCATATAGCACCACTTCACTTTCATTGACATTTTCACATTTTGTGGCAAGGTAGGCCGTGCATATTTTTTTGTCTATGTGATCCTTCAAATTAGCATTGTATCTTTGGGATCATTATTTAAACTTTAAATTAATGAACTCATTCTTTTAATTTGATAACAAATATTAATGCATTTTACACAATAAGGTACTCCTCCAAAATCAATGTGCAGGTAGTAGTAATAATGCCATTGGCATCATGCTGACTGACAAACATTCATTATAATAATGCATTATCAAAATGTACCTAAAAGCCAGCCGTCAGATAATTCTGTCTTCCTAAGATAACCTTTTTGCAACTGTCAGCTATGCACCTCCTTTAATTAATTGTATTGTGCTGAATCTCTTTATTGTTATCGCAAATGCATGTCCTTATTCTAGTGATAACGTGTCAGATGTAACTAGGATTTGCCAATTTGGCATGCCTTGGTTTGACAGGCATTACTGGGGAATAACTTTTAATCTCATTAGCTTGATTTCTCAAAACAATAAAATGAGTGCCTTCTCTAAAATATCATCTCCTTTTCATGTGTTTTCATTTTCTGCCTTTCTCCTTTCTTTCATTTGTATTATACAAATGCTAATAATACATTATTAGATCTTTTTCCATAAATAAAGCTGGTGTAAACAGTAACAACCCACAAGAAAATAATTAATAACACCAGTATTTTTCCATAATATAATTTTATTTAGAGTTGGAGATGTAATATATTGTCACACTTGTGCAATTAGGAGGCAGCTAAAGGGCTTCAGTAACGGTAATACTATGCTAGACCAGGGGCTGGCAGAGTGTGCTGACTGTCTCTTTCAGTCTCTTGCAGACCATTGTCGGGAAATCCATCAGGTTTCAGCACCACTGATAATGTAACTTCCGGTTTCGACGCCACGGATGATGTCACTTCCGGTTCCGACCTGGATGACCTCATTGCCTCTCCCAACCTTTAAAACTGTCATCCTTACCTCCACTTGATCAGTTCTGTTTTGGAATCTGTTTTGTAAACATTACAAACCTTTTTTTCAAACCTTTTGTAGCCAGGAACATATTATACGGGTGGCTGCCCCAAACCTTTGTGACTGTCTGGAGTCGATTTTTTTACAATATATTTTCTTTTACTTTGTCCAGTGCTAGATTCTTGTGCTGTAAAATAGTTAAATATGAAAGTAAAATATAATACAGGTAAAATTCCATTACAACGAACTCCCAGAGACCTAAAAAATATTTTGTTGTTACGAAAATTTTGTTGTAATGACATTCTGTATTTGTTACTATAGTGCTTTCTTTAACTTGTGTCCAGGCATTTCCGATCATTTCAATAGCTTTTTTCACATTAATTTTAATCCAGCTCCTGCCTATAAGTTATGCTGACGAGAATTTTTCTCAGCATTTCCTTGCGATAATATACTTTAAGGGTGCGAATGATGCCCAAATCCAATGGCTAAAGCACTGCTGTGCAATTGGGTGGGAGGAATTCAACGCAAACATTATCTAAATGTGGAAGCATGTTGTGTGCAGCACAGTTATCAATCAGAAGCCGAATCATCCTTTTTTTTCTTCTTCATATTGTGAGGTTTCTGAACACTTTTGGGATCCCCCCCACTCCGTCCCCCACAATAGGAACGACACACTGAAGTACGTCCCGAAGCGCGATCGCAGCGTTTGTGGAAGATTGTTTGTCCATTGCTGGGGCAGGGCAATACCAGGCTCACAGAATTGCAGTGAAGCGCCACAGAAGCAAATCATAAAAGATCTGGGTCTCGCTATAAGTCTCTGTATTGCACCCCAAAACACGAGGCTTAGTCTCAGTACTTTAGCAAAACCAGCTTTATTCAGCTTGAAACAGGAACGGTACAGTTATTTATTTTAGTGTGATCTGCCACTCTGCTATACACAGACACAGCAGTCAGGCAGGGTCGTGGCCAGGTCAGTGACCAAGTAATCCTGTTATCTGCATTTACAATGCATGTGCTCCTAACCTTGCATCACCCATTGAGATGTTTTCTGTTTACTTTGCCGGAGAGATACAGCATAACTTTGAGCCCCGTACAGACGCAGAGATCGCACTCCTGGACACTCTTCGGTGTACTGTCTAGTTGTGGGAGGTCCCAAGAGTGTTTGCTTGAATGAGTGTTTTCTTGAATGAGTGCCACATTAATAGGAATGTTTCTTGAACAAGCATCACTGAACCACATAAAAACTGTTTTTTCAACGTCTTCAAATGTATCAGTTCACATATGCAACCCGAGATTTTTCTTCTTTTTTTGCTCGGTCTTTCAAGAAAGTTGACAGTGGCAAAATTCCGAATTCACTGGCAACGTCTTTTTTCTTTTTGCCGCAATTTAAGAGCTGCATAAAATTTAAGTTTTCTTTTTCTAATATGAAATGTTATTGTTTTTTCAAGTCTGACATTTCTATAGGAGGGTGACAATGAGTTAAATTCCAATGGATGTTTTTCAAATGTTGACGAGTAATAAGAAAAAGGTATCACTGGAAACCGCAGAAAACAAAAAAGGCAAAAAAAAAAAAAAAAACAGTTCCAGGAAAGTTCAAAGAAAGAAAAAAAAATTACAGTGTTTCTGTTTGAGGATCTGTGCAAACTGAGCTGTGACCACAGAACTAACTGCTCTGTGAATGATTCATTCAGGGTCTTTTGTGCACTTTGTTGTAATGAAAGTACTGCATCTGCTGAATGTACTTCGTAGTAACGAGATTTCTATAGACTCGTGTCATATGGGGAAGCTGTCGGGACCATAAAAGTACTTCGTTGTAATGAAAATTTCGTTGTAAAGACATTCATTGTAACAGAATTTTACCTGTAATTGTTAATATTAAACCAGATTTAATATAGAGCCATCATATTAGCATTACTCACAAAGCATGAACCTGCCCTTGATGGAGCGTCAGCATTTAACAGAACATGAGGCCAATTTAGAAAAGTCAGCTAACCTGAAATGCACATGTGTGTGGTGTGAGAGAAAAATAGAAATACTTGCAGAAAGCCACTCACAGTCCATCTAGGAACAGAGCTGGGAATTGTACCCAGATCGAGTTATAAACAGCAGGGTGAGTTTCAATTACTCTAATGATGTAATGATTCTTTAACAAGTTTTTCCAGACTCAAATCAGTTTTTTGGTGATCTTTTGAGAGAATTATATATCCAAGATTTATTTGGAATTTTTATTTTGTTTATTCATTAGGTCTGGAAGAGTTCATTTTGAAAATCATTGTGCTTAGTGTTAATGCAATTCCATTTTGTTTTTCATGGGAGTTGTCAATATGTGCTTCTGTTGCTGTGACACGAGTCATGTAGAGGCTAAGGATGTGTTCTAACAAGTCACTATCATTACTTCATGGTTGCAACACATTATTACTCAGCACTGCCAGTTCAAGATTGTGGATAAACCACTCAAATAAAACTTCAGTGGTATTTTGGTGTTGGTGTATTATTGGTTAAAGAGTAGTGCGATAACATTTTTGAAGATGAGTTAGAATTATGTATTGTGACTTGGTAGTTAGGATTAGTGGAACTTTTGGTTCTGACTATGTTGTGTTATTTCATTTAAATTACTGTCCCATTCATCTTCTGATTCTTAAGCACCTCTTATTATTTGAATCTAGTCAGGCATTGCAATAACCAAATATTATTTAACTATTTATAGATACCATTCTATGTGATTTGATAGACATTTGAACATGTGTTTTGTTTCTTGACATTTAATTTATTTATACTAGTTTTATGTTCTTTGCTCTCTCAATCTTACATTGTTTCAGTTATTGTAGGTGGGTGCATCATCTGAGATTACAGATAATCTCTTAAATGAATCTTTAGTGGTGTCATGAAGTGGTGTGGGTTACTGGTTACAGAATAGTTCAATTTGATAAAAGTAAGCCTTCTGGTCTTTTTTTGGAATCGACAAAATCAATCTTTTAATGTTTATTTTGTTTCATTTTTATAGTGATTTATTCATTTACAGTATGTAAATGTTTTTTTAGTCTAATAGTAGAGCCTGCCAGACATTTTACACTATGTGCCAAGATATTATTAGTTGTCTTGTCTCTACCTAAAACGTCAGTGGTACATTTTGTGTTTTCTATAGCAAGTTTACTTGCGTGTATAACTTTTTTTTTTGGCTGATATGTAAAACTTTGTGTTATATCCTGCTGCAGCCTGTCATAATTTAATGTGGACTCAGTCCTGTTGCGCTTTGAATTAACACCACAGGGATGACTTCTGCTTTTTGCTTTATAAGAGGAATTTCGGTTTTTTTTTTTGCTTGATCAGCTTTTACTTGCAGAAACTTAAACGAGGTCACTAAATAATAAAATCATACTTTCAAAAGACAGTGGGAAATAATAACTTGTTCTGTTCTAAGATGTCTATGTGAGATCCTACATTTCACAGCATGCAAACACTGTAGGAGATTGGGAAGTAGCAGAATATGAAATCATATCTTTCTTCGTCAAGATTGTGTGATGGTTAAATTAACAAATGATACTTATGTAACCCAGAAAAAGACATTTTTAAAACATAAAAGTACATACAAGAACCTGAAACCTCCTAGTGACATTTAGATATACAAAAGTATTAACCTAACAATAAACCTTAAAATATTTAACATAGTCCAGAAGTAATGCAGTATCTTTTAAAGCTGAATGCTGAATAAATGCATACTGTATTTACAGAGGTTACCTTATGCTAATCTCACATCCATACTTTACTTTACAAGGGACAAACACTTCCCCTGCACTTTCTGTTGTAAGAGGAGTCAAGCTATCACTTGCAAATCTGTCACCAAGAATTGGATCATACTGGAAAAAGGATCATTTTGGGAAAATGTAACATTGCATAATGAACCTCCTTGCCAGTCCAAAAATTGTATTTACAGCAATTATTAGAAAGAGTGACCAGACATCTAAACAGGAAGATGCCTTGCAATGTTACAGACACAAAGAGTGAGTGACTAAGAGAGAGAGAGAGAGACAGAGAGAGAGAGAAAGAGGGCCTTGAAGTATTTTTGAGAGATTTGTAGATGAATGGCAAAAAAATAGTGTCAAGGGACAAGCAATAGGTAAGAACATGGTAGGGAGAGAGAAAAATCTGATTGAAAAGTAATCTATTAAATGCTAGGATGTTGAAAGTAGCATACCACCATCTTAGATACAGATGGCATGATGATGTCACACAGCTTGATCGATCATGTACAAAAATTAAAAAACAAAACATAGTTAGGCCAAAACACAGGTTCATCACAGCAGTCTGTTCCAAATAGTATGTTCGAATTACATCTTTCTTTCTTTTTCTTTCTTTCCAAAAGAAATGATTCAAAGAAAAACTGAAGGAGCTAAGCTCATTCTCTGTCTTGGATCAGACACTTCCCTAGCATTAAATTACCAAAAAGCCTTTAACCTCTTCATTTTCTCTAATGGGTGCTTTTTGCATCCTCTCTGGTCTTTCGTTCTTTTGATCTCCACTGGCTTTGTTCCATTCATCCCCTTCCACTTCTCTACATTTATCCTGTTTTTTTTTTTCATTTCAATCACACAACAATGAAGGCTACTTAGTGGAAATTTCCTGTCCTTAACCTTCTTTTCTGTTATTATCAGCTTCAAAATAACATTTCAATTTAATTAATAGGCACTTTTATATTTTCTAATTTCTACAGTATTGCTAGCTATGATTCAAAATTAATATGAATCTTTCCATTACATTGCATTACACCATATTAACATGTATTGTTAGTAAGCCTATTTTTTAATGTGAAAGGTATGCATATTTCAAAAATAGTACTGTGTATTATTTGCATATGCTGATTTCCTCAGACAGTCATGAGTGTTATTCATTATTACTTAAGTAAATGATCAAACTGCTACTGTCTATTAGAGAGGAACGTGAACATGACCTTTGGACTTCCCTGTGGCACTATTTGTAACGAAGACTCTGTTTGTCACCATTGATACATTCTAATGTGTAACACTACCCAAGACACTCAATTTGCAAGTATTATGTGTCATATATATATATATATTACAGAAGGACTTAACAAAGTGTATTTAAAAGAAATTGTACCTAATGTTTCCAATAAAACATCTCCATATCTTGGAATAAATTGCACTGATTCATTTCACTTACTAGATGACACTTAAAGCATTATATTTTATTTTTAAGGAAAAATTAGAACATATTTTTGTAATTTGTAACAAGCAGCAAATACTTATTGCAGTCCAATCAATGGTATTTATCTTATTAAATTTCAGCCTGGCAAAAGATAAAATACTTATACACTAGCTATGCAAGCTGTCGAAGACAGATAACAGAATAATTAAAAAAAAATTGCTGTCTGTTGTGCTACATGTACCTTTAGCTCCCTCTTGACTAGCATAGCCTGCTTCTTAGACTCATTATTTTTGAGTTGTCTTTCTCACCTTCTTTTCACTTTTGTACCCATTCTTGAAGGTGTGTCTCTCAACCTCCTATTCTTTTTCTCGTCCTCATCTGTCTAATACTTATACTTCCTCTTTTGATTGTGTCACCAAAAACAAACTGACCAATCACACCAAAGCCAAACTGACCAATCACTTTGCTCTGAGTGACTAGACACACAGACCTTAGCATTTTGTTATATAGAAAAATATCCAGATTGGGTACCTCATGGATCCAAAACAGTTAAAAAGCCTGCCAAAGGGCAAGAGCCAGAGGTAAGAACAGGAAAATGATGGTAGTGGTATCTTTCTTATATATCAGAGTAGATCATGGACATTCATTCTCAGTTGGTCTGCCTTGGGCTAATAAATAACGTAACAGAAAAGGTTTCCAGGAAGCTTAGGTGATAATTACAAGTGTAGGATATACTGGGCCACCAGTGAGGCCCACCTAACTTCAACAAACCTACAATTATCACAAAGGAATCCTAGCAGAAAGCTACTGAATGGCAATGATTGGTAGCCCAGGATTGGTCTTGGGCAACTGGCCCTTTAGGAGAATATCTGGGCTAATAAAGCAAAAACAAAAAAGCAACTCCTCAATGGCACAGAGGAAAGGTGATTAGGCCATTAATATTTGAAAATAAAAAAAAATCCAAAAAGCAAAACATGAATTTGTCATGTGCCAAGCACTACACTGAATACACACGAATAAAGTGATATGTAAGTATAATCTTCTGCAGCCCCCCCAAGGCATAACAGCATGCCTACAACCCCAGCAAGATTTGTTTGATGATGCAAAGAAAAAGAAATAACAGCTTTCTAAAGCAACTAACTAAAGCATCTGCAATTGTGTAGTCTCGACCTTAAATGGCTGAAGATACTCAGCCTCCAAAGATCCTGACATTAGTATTATTGTGTCCTTAGGAGGTCCAGACCTGTGAGGGGCACTCTCCTTGGTAGGCTGTGGAATGCCCGGCAGTGAGGGGAATGCCTGGAGTAGCTGACTATGAAGAAGCCCCATGAGCAGCAGTTAAGGGAGGGCTTGGACCGTTTCCTGGTTGCTACAGCCCATCAGATTGGATGCTTTGTTACTGGCAAGTCTCACTTTTCGAGCCTGGGATTGGGTCAACTTACAGAGAGTGGGGAGAACAGGATGGTATGTGGGTTGCCTCTGACCAATGTAATGAGGTACAGCCAGACAGTGTACTGTCTCCAGAGTTCGAAACAACTGTGCCAAACAAACTAGGTGTGAAAACAGCTTTAGTCAGCATCTCTTATATTTATCCTGGACAGGAGGGAGTTCTGTACCAATGATACTCTGTGTTGACTCCTGTAGTCCTTTGTTGCCCTGAGATGAGAAAGTGCTGTATCAGGATATAAATGCAGTTAGTGGCCCTTACTGTGTACCTATAGAAGCTGATATACTGTACATACCATCCAAGGAGACATCTGTGCTTTTCTCAGACTTCTGCAAAGACATAATGTAAAGGCAGTGGAGAACTTCCTTGACAATAGCCAAGATCTGGTATTTTATCATTTAGATAGGGCATTTGATCTATACTATTTAAATTACTTTGAAATAACCATGTTTATTGCCAGAAGGTGATGATGTGCACACAGGCAAAAACAATGCTGACAGATGTCTATTAGAATTATTAATTGGTATTATTTTCAGGCACAGACTACTAGAAATAATAAAATACTACCATTAACTAATAAAGTAAACGTTTAACAAGAGTGAACTTATCAATTTCTAAATTTTTAGCATATAAGGATGCATTACTTTTTCCATTAATATCATAAAGAAACTACTAATGTAATAACAAGAATATGTAATAAAAAAAATGAGTAAAAAAATAAGTATTTCTGAATTATATTGCTTTAGGAAAATGTATCTATTGCTTAGGCCAAAACAATTCTAAACCAAATACAGTATTTAATGTGAACCTTTGAATTACATTTGAATGCATAATCTGTTTATCTATTCATGTTCTACACCCACTTGGGCCAAAGCCTATTCCTTCAATGTTGGGCGCAAGGAATGAACCAGTGTGTGGTATAATGGGTCCACGGCTTAGAAGAAAAGGCCAGCTTTTAAATAAATAATTGCTGCACTCACGGCTTAAAGAGGGGGCGTGGTAGTGTGGCCGGAGAGCTGCTAATTGCCGCACCTATGCCACGTCCCTATTATATATAGTAGGAGCGGGATTGCAGAGGGAGAAGAAAAAGATCGAAAAGGAAAACACAGGTTAGATGAAGAAGAAGGGCAAGCTGGAAACTGAGAGCCGGTGCAAGTGTAAGCAAGCGAGCAGAAAGAGCAAGCTTGCGGGTAATGGAAGGCAACTGGGAAGTGAGTCTTAGTGGGGTGTTTGGCCGGCACCTGGGGGCAGACTGATTGGGTCACTCCTACTGAGTTTTTGCAGAGGACCATGATCGAGGACGGATTGCCACGTAAGGTCACAGAAGGTACCAGGAGTAAGAGGCTTGGTAGGTGGAAGCCCCAGTGTGAGCACCCTGGTCACTGGGGGAACCCAAGTCTTGGTCTGGAGGAGCTGAATGAAGCCAGGGATTGGGAAGCTATCAGACCAGCAGAAGGAGAAGGTCAGCTGCAGGTAGGGCCACTCCCCTGTTGCAGGGCCCGGATGGGGGATGCAGGGGAGCTGCCAGCTAAAGAAGGCACAGAGTTTTGTTTTTGAAGAACTGCTTCCTGCCCTCTTTTTGAACTGTGAAGTTTTGCTGAGGAAAAGTTTTATGATGGTGCCCAGGAAACTTTGCCATCGCTTTTGTCGGAGATTCACGATTTTCTCCGTCGTGCTCCGGTTCCACCTTACCGTAGGAGGCGCCGTCGTCGCCAGGGTAAACGCAGCGGTAGGCTGGTGAGGCTGAAGGCCTTCTCTGCTAGGTCTCTGATTGTATTCGGATGCGTTCGTCGCCTCGTTTCTCCCCGACATCTATGGGATCCTGCTTACACCTGGTTGGTACCTTTTTGGTTTGGCGTTTGATCCTGTGTGAGCAGTTGATTTTACTCTGTGTTAACTCTGTTTAGTTGCTTTTACTATGTTTTAATTTGTTTTATTTATTGTATTTTATCTACTTATTTATTAGTTTGTTTTGTTTAAAATTTATTTTAGCCTATGTTCAGCACTTTGGTCAGCGGCTGTTGTAAGTAAAGTGCTTTATAAATAAAGTTGACTTGACTTGTTTTTAATGGAATTATTTATTGGATTATTTTAATCTCCACTTTGGATCACCCTGGTTTTATGGATTATTTATTTATTGACATTTTGATGCACTGCACTTTTATTTGAACACTGTTTTGGTTTCGACTGTTGTTTTGTAATAAAAGCATTTCTGCACTTTACACCTTTCCCCTTGCTTTGTTTGGTGTCCTCATTGTCCAGCACATCTGGTTACATTACCGACAGTGTCGGGTTCAAGAACTCCCAAAGAGTAAGTGGGGCATCAGTCCAGTGTGTCACACACTCAATCATAAAACCTTACTTACCATACTTACCAAATAATAATGAGATTTAAAAAATCTGATGTTTTCAGACAGTTCATTTCCTTACATATACCTGTGGTTTTGAAAGTTTGATTCTGCCACAATATTTTCCCTATACAGTAAACTGTACAACCATAAGGACATGTAGTTATCGGAACAAAAATCTATTGGAGCAATTTTGTTTACAATAAAAAGAGCTCTAGATTTTCATTATATTAATGATGCCAAGTTTCATTTGGAGTGAGTGACTTATATTAGTGTTATTGTACCATACTTATACAGTGTCTTGATATTCAGAACAATAAACACACACACAGATATGGCTCAAAAAATTGTCAAATTGTGTTTGGTGATGCCTAACTTGTGTAAATGCCTAAACCTGAAGTTGAAATTTTTAACTTTTTTTCAGACACCGTAATCATTTATTTTTTTACTTAATTAGCAGTCAAACAATAATAAGATACACAATGAGCCAACACATTACCAGCAACCTGTGTCCATCATACAATATCTGAAGACCAGTAACAACGAATACACTTGACTTGAGCATTCCTAGTTTTCATCATCTTTCTCTGTACGTTGTGGGATATGGCTGGCTGTTCATCACGGCCAACACCCCCAGGCCAGCAGGTGGAGCCCTTCTTGCAACATAGAGGTGCCCCGAATTCCAGCAGGGCAGCATGGACAGTGGAGTTTTTCATCACAGCCCTGGTGGATACCATAGAAACCTCCAGGGGACGCTGCAGGGAGGAGCAGGGACTGCTATTTTCCCTATAACCCGGAAGTACGTCTTAGCCATGGTAGCATATTATATACAATATCTGAAGATAAAGAAAAGTGAAGGTCTCAGTAATGTTCATCTGCTCAGGTCCATAAAACATTTGGATGGCATTCTTAGAAAAAAAAGAAAATCAACAATTTTGTAAATCTCTGCTGTAGCAGAATGAGAGCACGAAGAAGCCCTGAAAATAAATAAAGAGGTTTAATTAACAAAAATGACTGGCTTCTAATGAAGAAACTGGTTGGAGTATGAGGCCCAGACTTGGCTGGTCATCTGTTGACTCACTTCACATATCTTTTCTGTTGGTGTGCTGTTTAAGGAAAAACAGAAGTAATTAAAAAGTCTGAATCTTAAAAAAAACAAGATTAATTAACATGAATGTAAAAGAAGTTTATTAGCAGCAAAAACTGGTCACTAATTAAAAAAAGAGAATGAAAACTTTCAGCCACAGTAGCGCTCCCAGACCAGATTTGGGGACCCCCTGACTTATCACAAAGCAAAAGCAAAGGAAAGATATTGGCCATCACAGCTGCTTCTAGACATAAACTTACAGGTGTGAGGAGGCCTGATTTGCTTACTCAGCAATGTCAAATGTATTTCCAACATGCTGCAACATGCTAAATTTATAAATTTATAAAAAATGAGATATGTCCTTCTAAGACTCTATGACCATTTTTATCTAAGTTCCAAATTGAAGGAAAAACACATATACACAAAAGTTTCTACATGTTCACATTCAAAACATTTTCTTCCAGAAATTTAAAGATGTACACTAATTATATAATATTTGCATAAATGAACTCCTAAAACATATTTTCGGGAAATTCAGAATATGTCAATTTTCTTTTCATTTGTAATATATTAAATTCATGAAAATGTGTGCTATGTACAAACTTGCACAGACGTCCATGATCTTATAAAACCATATTGTCGTAACAATTTATTTACTGTATTACAAATCTACTTTGTTGTCTGTTTCCAAATTAAAATAATACGAAAAGGTCACTATCTGAGAAGGTCACTCAGGCCTAAATGTCCACAGGAGAGAGAAATTTAGTGGTGAAGAATTTCCACACAGAATTGCTTTCACTATTTTTGAAGAAAATTATGTGAATAATATCGTTTTCCTACAAGTAATTAAAATATCCACTGATCTTTTAAGTAATCAACTGCATTGTTACGTAATCTGCCAAGTTCAGTACCGGATGTTTTAACAATGTGGCCTGACTTTTTTTCTGTTCAAGCAATAGGCTCCTTTTATGTATAGAGGTAGAATCACTTGTACAACCCCGACTAATAATTATTCCTTTTGATCACTTAATCCATTATAAGAGGTTGTGAGAGCTGTTAACTGACAGTGCTAAAAGAATATCCTGCATCATTATATTACTGCACCATAGTGAATTTGTGAGCTTTATAGAAAACCAAGCTGAGATATTTTTTCTGCGTGGAGCTAATGTTAATTTTTCTAAATATGAAAAACATTTTCATTAATAGAAAAAAATTTGTTTCATATGAGTTTCTGTCAGTGTCCTGCACTCACAAATATCAGTGAAAATCCTAATGTGATAATACTAGTTAATCATAATGTGTAAAGTTTGATTAATATACTGTTCAAAAGAGCAGAAGGGAAATTTTAATGACCTGCTAAATAAAACAAAATCTAATAATGAATTTTTCTAGGCAGGAATGTCTCAGATGACTTTAGAAAACACTTAGTACAGCTATTAGGCTACTTCAGAGCCATATGGTGTTAGTGTTTTAAATGGCAAAGTTGCAACAAAAACTTAAAGGGACAATCTATTGTATAAGAATTGTCAACAAACCATAATAATAACAATCGGGGTCACATTTAATGACTCAGTTGTAGTGATAGCCACTCAAGCAGCCATATACTATGCAATTTTAAAGGCTCAAGAAAGGTTTGAGACTGTTTGAACAATTTCAGATATGATTGTCTGGTGAGACTCATGGTAATAATAATAATGCATTTTATTTATATAGCACCTTTCCCATGCTCAAGGCATTTCAACAATTCTCAGTAAGAACAGCAGAGTATAAGTAACATTCAATTCAAATAATACCCACATAGAACACTAAGAATAGAAAAATATACATGATATACAAAGCATTAAATAGAATAAGACAATAAACCATAGTAAAATACTAAATATAATACTAAAAGAAAACTCTGAACAAATAATATGATTTGTGATATAACACACACTCACAAATTATCCTGAGCATCTGGACAGAGAGGTAAGCTGAAAGAAGGGTCAGAATGTTACAGTAAGTTAAATGCTTTCCTGAACAGATTAGTATTTTTTTGAATGAATAAATTCAGTCAGCTGATCTCATTTATTTAGGGACCATATTTCAAACTCTGGGCGCTATACAGCTGAAGACCCTGTCACCCATAGAGTGCTGGTTAGTGTGGGACACAACAGGATTGCCATAATCAGAGGACCTTAGCGGGCAAACAGGAGCATAGTGATGGAGAAGGTCACTGATGTAGTCCAGTGCAAGGCCATTTAAGATTTATGGCTTAGTAATAGAATTTTGTATTCAGTCCTGTAAGACACAGGGAGGTACCCATGCAGTTTCACACTATGAAGAATGATTCAATATTTTTCTCTGTCTTGATTTTTAAAAATAGGCTACATTTAGCTAAGTTTGCTAATGGTATTTACTTGATTAGTCTATCATCTTATGACTAGCAAACTACAATACTTATTCTAACTAAATTAAAGGACATGCAGTGCTGTCATGAATTTGTATCTGCTGGGTATTATTTCTTCTTTGAAGACCTGATCATGGTATTCATCTGAAGAAACATCATAAAGGTTGTGGTTCTCTTTTGACAGCTCAACCAACTGGTCTGCCTTCAGCATTTACAAACATTTTACAGCCATGGCTGCAAAATCTTAAACAGAGAGTCACTTATTGGTAGGTCAATGGGAATTGAAGCACAGAATGAGCTCAAATGACCTCTCACATTTGATGATCATCTTTTTATTTCAACCAAAATTGCTCCAGTAGATTTTTTGTACATAAATAACTACATATGTTAGACTATGTGCTCTGACATCGTTTTATGATGCAATGGCATCACAGGTCACAAACCATTAGCAACGAATGTCGTTGCTACAAAAAATACGGCAGTACACATTGAAACCAGCACACAAAATGGCAGGGCACATGGGACTTAGGTGACTACTGAGAAAATGTGAAAAGAAAGCAAAAAATTATGTCAAATGAATCAAAATGCAGTCCTAATATATTTATTTGCTTCATAGGAGACCTTGGTGGGTTTGATAGGTCTGGTCCAAAAATTATATTATTACTATTTAGAGAGCTTCCATAGTTCTGCTTCTTGCTATAGTGTGCATGCACACCAATTATTAGACAGACTCAATGCTGCACAAAATATTTAGACAGTGGAGTAGCCTGGTTATCTGTGAAAAGCCCAGCACCCAATCCAAAAGATCTGCATGCAATTAAATCTGAAGCAGCAGATAATATTGTTATACTACCAGGCACTACATATTTTAGCTTCTAACTGAAAAAAGATATAGTTTGGATAGATATTATGTTTAATGTTATGGGAGTCACTCACAAGTTCTACTTTTATCGTTACCTCTAAACCTTTTCATCATCACCAAAGAACCCTATTAATTCCCAATCACCCTGAAACAGCTTAAAGTTTTCATTGTTGGTCCATTAGCACTGCCTGAAATGTTTCTGCATCTCCTAAAATTCACAATTAATTATTTTAATCAAGGTGACATCCATAGCCAAATCATTGTCATGATACCCACATAGTCAGATCTCCCTTTTTGCCATTGCCATTACCAGGGTGGAATCAGTAAATTTCGGCGATGTGATTGTGACTATACTTGGCTATTAAGTCTTAGATTCAGTTTCCATTCAGTTCAAAGCTTTCCCACATAAGTATTTATTTTGCTAAATTACTCCTGAGGTCTGGACTTGTATTTTTAAATTTTGAGGCCCATCCTACAGTAACACAAAAATAAAACAGACCATAGCTACAATCATTGATAATGTCTAGCAGCCATCAGTGCCACATTTGTTTTTTACTCAGTTGAGCTTTCTGAATAGTCAATTTAAATGGCTTCTTCTTAATATTCTTCATTTTAAAGTATAGCCCAAAGTCTTCTTATCCATATGCTATTAAAGAAGCATGTCATCATTTTTATGTGAACTTATTGTACGTCAGTGCTTGACATTTCTGGTCTTCTTGAATGCCATTAAACAAACCTACAGAATACTGTTTTATTCCTGGTGCATAACTTTCATCAGCCACACGAGTTTCTTCCTGCATTAAGTTATTCATTACAAAATAAAATTAAAAAAAATAGCTTTTAATGTAGTCGTAAAAGCACATGTCATATATTATAACTAAATTGTCAGAAATGCATTAAGTTCATGCCTTCATTAGCTAAAATAGAAAAAGAAAGTAACTTATTTAACATTGTGCTATGGAAGATTTTATACCTGTTGATTACCAGAAGGTTTTCAAAATCAACTTCTGTTCTTTTCTCAGCAGCATGGCATCTGTGTGATTTAAATTAAATAGTTTTTAACACACTGTGTTAAAATTGGTGAAAAAATACAGAGTAATTGTCCCTGCATGTAAAATCAATGTACATTCAGATGAATGGACTAAAAGCTTAAACGTTTGCAGACAAAAAATATCAATTCCAATTTATTTGCATTCATCTGTATTCAGCTAAAGTCAGGCACTGAAAGTTTACTTTCTTTTTGAGCATTTATCAGCAAAGCTTCCAAAAAATGCAGCATTAAAGAAATTGTACCTGTCTTGTAATTCTCCTTAGATCATTTTTAATTTTGTTTTTGATGCTGATTAATTAATTAAATCTTAAAATATTTATCAATAATAAATGATCTCACGCATTCCTTATTTGCATTACACAATTACAGAATGAAAGCAAAATTGTTTTATAAATTGCTTCTTTTTATTATTCACACTACCTCAGCACAACACCTTTTGCTTTCACGCCAAATTTTTCTCTCACTCCATGACACTCCATACATCCACATAATCTTTATCATTACTGTTTTTCTGTTTTGATATTTCAGGATTTTTTTGAATTGTGCTTATAATAAAATTCTTTCTTTCATTTTGCTAAGCACAGATTTGTAAGCAGCTCTTATTTTACATCATTAACAATTATCTAATTATTTGTTTAATTTTAATAAGTGGCAAACACATTGGAAACAGAGGAAGAACCTGGCTATGGAACATGGGAAAAATACAGAGCTTGTCTGCCATCTGTTATTACATTACACTTTTGAGTGTTTATATAATGGTTAGCTCTATGTTTTGTACTGTTCTGAACTATGCTTTTATATGCTATGGTACAGCAAGTGGATATCTTCCCTGGGTTGAATAAGGCGCTGCCTATATTATCTACAGAATATCTCTATCTCACCTTCTTTCAGGCTAGCATAGAGGTTTTATTGTTTCTCTCCTCCCATCTACCTCACCATATTAGATAAGCAAAATCTTACTGAGCTCCAAAATACTAAGAGAGTTGCTTCCGAAATGGTCATAGAGAGAAAAACATTAAAGTCATAGAAGTAACAGAAAAGATTTTTTAAGAAAAAAACAATTCTTTAAGGTAATTGATTGTTACCTGAGGGAGGAGTAGCAGCAGCAACCACTGCAGAATCAATCAGAGTAGTAGCAAAGTTTATTGACTAGCTTTCCAGCCCAATAAAAAGAATTAAGTGGAGACAGAAAGTGCACCCCTTCTTTGTTTGAGGGTTAAGACTAAGAGTACTGCTTTTAAAAAGTACACAGTAATTAGCTGAACTCACAAAACTAACTTTAAAGGATGTGCTGGTTAACTGTTCTTTCACAAGATGGTTTCTTACATTGTATATATTGTGCTTAAAAGCCATAAGGGAAGTTGTTTTTTGTGGCTGTCAAGCTTGCGTCAGAGGAGGCTGTGAATTTTAATAGGAGTTTTAATTGATATGCATCCCAAATTCTAAAAAGGCACATTAGAATTTCTTTGTTTGAAGGGGCAATTTGGTATATTTGTGACCTGGGGTTAGTATAAGGTTAGGTCACCATTACCCCTCTCAGAAAGAACCTAAAGAAAGCTGATGCCAGGAAGAATGTTTGGCCTTAAAAAACATCTTGATGGTACAGCAATGAGAGTTATAAAGCATGGGTTTGTTATAGCAAATAGTACCCCATGGGCCCCTTACCTGCCTACTTGAAATAGAATATTGGGAAACCTGGATGAACCAGAAATGGGGGAAACCTTCTTTATGATGGTCTTAGACCTGATATACTGTGGTAAGGCCAGTTTGGTGATAGGGGAAGATTAAGATAAATAGTCAAAATTAAGATATAGTCAGATAGAGTCAGAGACGTGAAGACGAATATACAGATGGACACTTGTAATATTTTGAATATGACTGGAAAACAGGGCAAAGCAGTTGAAGTGCTTAACAGAAAGACAACACTGCATACAGAAGATGAGGTGGAAACATAAAAGTGCCATATGCTTAGAGGGAATCAGGGAAAGTACAAGATTTTCTGGCACGGAAGAAGTGGTGGCAATGCTGGAGTCTGAAAAATATGTTTTAAATAATGCTGACAAATTGGTAAAGTTGGAAACTTGAATAGCCATTTTGTAGTTAATGCAGATAGTTAAAAGGGAATCCATCTGGGCTTTATCTTTGGTACCATAAATATTGAGAGCAAAAGGATTTTGGAGTATGGTGAGGCAATGAAAATGGTTGTGTGCCAGACCTTATTTAAGAAGGAGAAAAAAATTAGGTGACATTATAATTTGGTGTAGTGAGCAACATGACACACTATTTTTTAGTGAGGAGATGTGTTAGAGACAGGGTGAAAAATATGAAAATGATGTCTGGAGAACTTTGCTTGGTTGCAGGATATCTTTCAGTCAGAAGTATTAAAAAAAGTAAGATTGAAGCATGTCCTAAGTATGTTACTTATTTCACCGGTGTAAATGAAGGTAAAGAACTAAATATGAAAATAAAGCAGATTATATGCAGTACTAATGGTACTAGTGAACAACAAACACTAAGTCATGGAGGGAAGTGTGCTGCAGGTATGCATGGAGGCTGCTGGTTGCTGTCCATAAATGCGCAATACAGTCAGTAGGTGGATTTTTTATAATGGTCGTGTCTAAGAGTGGTCAGAAACTGAGTTAGTGACTAAATGAGGAGTACAGTGAAACCTCGGTTCACGACCATAATTTGTTCCAAAACTCTGGTCGTAAACCGATTTGGTCGTGAACTGAAGCATTTTCCCCCATAGGATTGTATGTAAATACAATTAATCCGTTCCAGACCATATGAACTGTATGTAAATATATATATATATTTTTTAAGTTTTTAAGCACAAATATATTTAATTAAACCATAGAATGCACAGCATAATAGTAAACTAATGTAAAGACATTGAATAACACTGAGAAAACCTTGAATAACAGAGAAAACTAACACTGCAATAGTTTGCGCTATAGCGCTACAAACTGCTGGTTTTAAGCACAGGGAAAAAAATGAACATTTGAAAAAATCCGTGATTTAATAAACTACCAAGAAAAGTAACAATGCACACTACGAACTGATCACTGTAATCAGAAGTGAAAACAAAATCAAGCCCAGTGCATTCTTTAACTGCCTTCCTACCTTATGCGTCCAGCTCTCTCTCTCGCGCTGCCTGTGTGTGTGTGTCTCTCTCTTGTGCTGCCTGTGTGTGTGTGTGTCTCTCTCGCGCACTGTCTGTGTGTGTGTGTGTCTCTCTCTCTCTCACGCTGCCTGTGTGTGTGTCTCTCTCTCTCGCGCTGCCTGTGTGTGTGTCTCTCTCTCGCACGCTGCCCGTGTGTGTGTGTGTCTTTCTCTCTCACGCTGCCTGTGTGTGTGTGTCTCTCTCTCGCGCTGCTTGTGTGTGTGTGTGTCTCTCTCACACGCTGCCTGTGTGTGTGTGTCTCTCTCTCTCGCGCTACGTGTGTGTGTGTGTGTCTCTCTCTCTCTCGCCCACCTGTGTGTGTGTGTGTGTCGCACTCTCTCTCTCTCTCTCTCTCTTTCTCGCTGCACAGGAAATGTACAAGGAGAGACTGAACACGTACAAACCGAAAGGGAAACTGGCTTATTCGTATACCGAGTGTGTGGTCGTGAACCGAGGCAAAAGTTTGGCGAACTTTTTGTTCGTAAACCGATTTGTACATGTACCGAGACGTTCATGAACCGAGGTTCCACTGTACCTGAAATTACATTAAATTAGATTAAATAAACTTTATTAATCTCAGGGGGGAAATTTATATATATACAGCAGCCGAAACAAAAAAAACAAAGATTCAGACTCAGATAATACAATCAATCAATAGATAGACAGATATAAAAATATATACAGAAATAAAATAACAAAATAAACGTAAAAAATATAAGCATTATGTTTGGGATGTCAGGAGGAAGCACTAAACATCATGGCGAGATGAGCTTGTGGCTACAAGTGCTTCAAGACTGTGCCTCTTGGAGGGAAGTTTTCACAATGGCATCAAATGCTGCAACATCCATCCATCTATCCATTATCCAACCAACTATATCCTAACTACATGGGGTCATGGGGGTCTGCTAGAGCCAATTCCAGCCAGCACAGGGCGCAAGGCAGGAAACAAACCCTGGGCAGGGCGCCAACCCACTGCAGGGCACCCACACACACACGCACACCAAGCACACACTAGGGACAATTTTGGATCGCCAATGCACCTAACCTGCATGTCTTTGGACTGTGGGAGGAAACATTTTTTTTTTTAAATTACACTGTACACAAATACCCTTAGGAAAGTTGATGAATTTAGTTAAAAAGGCTGGCAACTGACAAAAAAATCCAAATTGTCAACTGTATGATATATTGCTTTAAAAACTGGCCACAAATCGAGTGATTACAAATTAAGGGATTAATGATACCTAGAAGAAGTACAGTATATGGAGAGCTGTTGAACAAGGAGAACGGGTGGGATAAGTAATCTTGGTGTAAAAAACAGAAAGACCAAGCTGTACATTTTCCAAAGAGGAAAATTTCTATCTATCTATCTATCTATCTATCTATCTTGAGAAAAGAAATTGGGATCATGTGACAGCAAAATTCAATTGGATTGCTTGTCTATGAATGGAACAACAGATACAATATTTGTTGTCATGCAAATGTAGGAAATGAAGATTCAGGCTTGTATGCTTTCTGTGCAGACAGAAATAAATGTAAGCATGAATAATAATGCATGAATGAGTTTAAATGAGGTAAAGGCAGTTTAAGTGACTTTGAGTATGTTATGCAGTATTTTAAAGTGATCCCTGTGAAGTGTATAAAAAGAAGTTTAAGTGAGTCTGAGAATATATTTTGTTTAAGATAATGGTTGAAAATATCTGGTATCGTTTGAAAAAATGAAGTATTTGATAAAAGTGTGCATAAACTGTATATCTGTGAATTTAAACTGAAAATGATATGATTAAGTGCAATTTAAAAAAAAAAAAACTCCAGATTTGGTATAATGTGTACCCCAACTTCACTTTCAGTACAGGCCAGACTTACTGTAAATGGAAGGATATTCTTTTAGTAATTTTAAAGTAAATTTAAAGTAAGAGGACATATTTTCTAAAACAGTAAGGAAGCTGATGACAAGCACTGGCTTCTAGTCTAGGTTGTGTTTCATACTAAGGTAGACTGTGCATTTTCTACAGATCCAACACTCTGGAAAGGATGCAAGGAAAATCCCAGAAGATTTCTATGAAAAAATCATGCATGAACAGCTAGTCTTAACAGGAGGTTATGTATAAAAGAAATCAGTTTTGTTAGCATAGATAAATTTAAAATATTTCTCAATCTAAAATACTGTAATGTTTAACTGACAAAGGAGAAGAACCTCCATTCTCAAAATGCAATGGTGTGATGCATTAACTACTGTGAATGCATTTTAGACACAAATAGATTTTAAATTATAAGGCATTTAATAGAATGTAATATATTGATTTCTTTTCCCATCCCCTTTTTGTGTTATAAGTAATTTATATGCTTTAAATGTTAAATAGAATGGAATATTGATGTTTCAATAACTACATAGCTGATGGAAAGTTTAGTTTTATTTCCTATAATTTGACGTTCTAATGAAACATTCTGGACACTTGGTTAAAGTTTAAGGTAGAAATGTATGTCTTAATTTCATTAGTAGTAAAAATAATAGCTTAAAGAAATACAGCTGGATATATTTGTGTTCTCTGTAAGGGAATTATAACATTCCACTCTTATCGAGTTGTTATATTATCTGGACTGGTTTCAGGGTTCTTACTGACCGTTACCCTCTCACTCCACATTTACTCTACAAATAAAATAATAATAAAATTGACACAGGTGTCAATAAGGGGTGATTTTATGATGTGTTATATTAAATTCATTTTAGTAAATTAATTTTAGTTTTTGAAATCATTTTCATAGCAGCAAAGGTTATGTGCCAATAGTTTGAATACAGTATTACATGACCAATTGAAAGCTTTTTCCTTTATATATATTAAGATTGACTTTATTTTATATTGTGATAATTTACTTGTTATAATGGATATGTTTTTAATTGAGAGAAGTTTTACAGCAATGGATAAAATGGTTAAAACTGTAGAGGAAATTCCATCCATCCATCCATTATCCAACCCACTATATCCTAACTACAGGGTCATGGGGGTCTGCTGGAGCCAATCCCAGCCAACACAGGGTGCAAGGCAGGAAACAAACCCTGTGCAGGGGGCCAGCCCACTGCAGGGCGCACACACACACACACACACCCACACACCAAGCACACACTAGGGACAATTTAGGATCGCCAATGCACCTAACCTGAGTGACCCGACAATTGTGCGATAGACATATGAGCGCCGACAAAATAGCGGCCATTAAAACGCGGCGTCAAAATCACGCCGACAAAATCGCGAAAGTTTCATTAAATATGAATTACTAGTTTAAAGCATATATAATAATGTTTATTTTAGAAGTCAATATTATGAGACACGGCACGCAGATAGTCCTTAAGATCATGCCCTGCATATGTAGGAAGAATTGCAGCAAGACGTCTTGATAGTTGAGCGTATTTAGACTTGCTGGCTGCCTGACTGTTGGTAATTCCGCTTTGTATACGACGCGTTATGCCAACCCTCTACTAAGTTATTTGTTCGTGGCATGCCATCAGCAACACGTTCTCGCATGTTTCACATGGTGATAGGAAACAACAGGTTGGCTCGTCGACTGTCTCTCAATCGACCAACGTAATTGTCCTCCTAGTAATCATAAACATTCTGGAGATTGTCGGGTCTACTCTCGCTCAGTTCATCGAAAGCGGACCCAACATCTTCCGGAGGAACGAAACTCAGTGCAATTAGTATCTTTGAATATAGTTATAACCTAGCACATAACGTGTACATAATGCACACGTATGCGTCCCACTCTCGTGGCCTCTCTCGCGATTTTGTCGTGCCGATTTTGTCAGCGCGCATTTGTCGAAAACCAGTTAGCGAGTTTGTCGGCGCTCATTTGTCCGTCGCGGTTTTGTCGGAGCTCATATGTCTATTGCGCTTTTGTCGGTGAACTCCTAACCTGCATGTCTTTGGACTGTGGGAGGTAACCGGAGTAATGGGAGGAAACCCACGTAGACTCGGGGAGAACATGCAAACTCTACACAGGGAGGACCCGGCAGTTACAAATGAAGTATGGAAATATTGACTAACATTGAGCAAAACCTTTAAGTCTTTGTATTTGCAGGTAAAAGCTGCATTTCGTTGCATATCAAAATTAACAGCAGTTGAATTTCAACCTGTAGACTGAGCTGTAATAAAGGACTGCAAACAAACTAATTGTCCGACTCCAAGGAGAAACAAGCCTTACCAGAGAGGTCATCAAGTCATGGACCATGCCATCGACCAACTGACTACTGGAACCAAGTTCCAGCCTAAAGCATCATGGGTCCCTGCTGCTAACAACTCATCTGTACTATTGACTGTTGATGCTGAAAGATCATTGAAGGTCCTGGCCTATTGATGGCAGCCTGCATGGCATCCAGAACAGAGCCCCACTCATCAAATCAAGAGTTCCAGATATTGTTTTCTTTTGCTTTGAGGTATTGGATGCCAAGACCTGATTATCATATTACATTCTCACTATAGAAGGAATTTTGTCACAACCTAATATCCGTTTTTGTGCAGCAATATCATTCAAAGAGAATTTGAACCGTGAAGTCATTTCTTATACAGGAGGAAAGGTTAATCATATGCAGGCACAGCAAGGCAAATGAACACTTTTCATAAGCAACATGCATTTATTGAATAGTTGTATCTATTGTTTAATGGTAATACTGCATGATTATGAATTAAAATGTTATAAGTCTAACCTTCATAACAATTGGGATAATATAATTGAATAACCTATACTGTAGATGTGATTAGCATAATATGGTCAAAACTTAGTGTAAAAGTAATATGTAAGAGTAAATATTTTTGGGTAAATACTGTATTTTTAATAGTCCCACTGATATTTGGTATGAGAGGGCAAGTTACTTTTAAGAATAAATGTTTGTATGTAAATTGGAATTAATGAGAATCTAATATAACACATGACAACCATCATATTTAGTATTACATTGGAGACTATCACCACATAAGTACTTACAACATTAATAGTTAAAGTCATTCCAATTTAACCATTATTGGTTACTGATTGTAATAATATAATGAATAGTATAACACTTAATATTAAGGGAAAATTGTTAATTGAGAGGAAAAATAGTAAATTATGGGATAAACAAGTGTTTTGGGAGTAGGGACACTCATGTCAAAATGTTTAAATCCATTGGTACAGATAGAGATATACAGTAGCTTAAACTGGGATAAGTCCATAACTTCTAATTTAGATATAACATTGTCAACAACTATTTAATCAAAGTCATACTTTCCCTGTCATTGAAATAACTTATTTGATTTCTTTCTCATCAAACAAACATCAGCTGTGTTAGTTCGTAAAAAATGTACTTAGCATTTTACTCCATCTACAATAAGACCATGTAATGATTTCCATTTAATTATTTATGACAAACCCACAAATAGACGGATCCATGACTCATAACCCCACGAATCGCAAGCAATGACCTGTATATGAAAAGAGAGAGCCGATTTTCAAAAGATGCCCAGCAACATGGAGAGTGGAGGAATCTCATTTGGGGAAAAGGTGGTTAAACTGGGTAAACTCAGTAGTTAAACCAGTAATGATGATTGATGATGACTGTTTGAAGAGGTAAGAATTGGGATAGCTGTCATTGTTGGTTGAAACTGCCACTATCTGAAAATAAATCTCATTCATTAAAACCTTACTGCTCACGTCTGGAGTGCTATAATTTGTGTTAACAGGATTCTTTCTCGTTAATTTCAACAGTACAGCTATAATCCCAGTTAAATATATAATAAGAAGTATGACACATTATCATTTTAGTTGATATGGTCATGATTATGCTGCCTTCCCAAATACTTTTAAAGTTAAAAGTTTCACGACTAATTTGACCTATCTATGCTACATGTTACACAACCTTTTGACGTAAGATTAGAAAAATGACAGAAAAAAATTACTCAGCAAATATATAATAGTGCAAACACAAAAAAACAGAAAACATGGCAAAATAGCTATTATATAATGCATTAGACAACATTTTAAAAGACAGAAAAAAACCTAAAAGTGAAAATGATTTAATGATTAAAAGATTTAAACAAATAAAGAGATCACAGGCATGCACTAGTATACCAAAATAATCTAAAATGAGCCAAACACTTCACAGTATCTGATTTTAAGATGATGTGCAAGTCAGGCAAGTGATAAGATAGTCATTTGATAGGTAATTAAGATATTTGTTGAATAAATACAGATCAGTTCTGTTTTAATACAGATGCCATATGGGATGTGAAGTTCACTACACCTCTTGAGAGTGACCCCATGAGTGTATAAAATAATTAAATGTTTTAATCCAGCATGCTAGTACAATATATTATAATGGAGAAATTACTAATACATTATTCAAAATATATCCTACAAAATAGACAGCACTACCTGCCCCAGTTGTTAAAGTATATAATGTTATATGTTACAAAGCATCTTTTGAGTGGAGTGAATTTACTGCTATTGTCAATTATCCTTTGAGGTAATGGAATTAAATATTATATAGAATATTACGATCCAGATGTAAAAAAAAAAGCAACACAGATAAGTTAAATGGAAAAATCCCCCTTTAAACGATAATATAATAAAAAGTACGGAAACATTTTATGCATATCAAAAATAATTATGATTCTATTTGAAAGCGTGCAACAAAACCAATAATATAAAGAGGATATATGTGCACACACAAAAAAAACCATCCATGCACTGTATACCTCTATATCAATAAAAGAAATATGTTTTCAATGTTGGAGTCCCAGTCTCTCATGTCAAACAGATGTACCGTAGTTAGAAATACGCAAATGAAAAATATGCTGGCCATTATTCCACAGAACTAAGAACTTCACCAGGAAAACCAGTTTTGGAAAATGAGATGAGATTATTCCATTTATGCATATATGGGTAAATGTCAAGTTTAAAAGAAATTTCTATAGCATATATTATATTTATGGTACAATGGTGTAAACTCATCACTGCAATAGCCTGCTTATACAGTATATTACTGACATCATGGGTTCTAAAGTCTTCATTATGTCTTTGGGCAGCAATTACTTCCCTTTAATGAGTATGTACTTCTGAAGCTCCTTAGTCAGTGTTAAATCCATCAACGTCTTTACCCTCTTCTTTTACTGGCAATGGACAATATTCTTCTCAGGCACCAAAGTGGATATGTGCCCACAGCTGCTCAGAATTACAAGGTGAGGTGGTTTTTGTTTTCTGTAAGCATATCCATGCATGACACATGACATGAAGTCTGTTTCTGATAAACATATCCAACGTGATAGCATTCTATAAAGGTAATTGTATATTCCACAATACCTCAAAAAAATTTCAAAATTTAGCCAATAAGTGATAACAGAATCCCCATGGTGCATTTTGTAATGAGTGCACTCGAAGATGATATCAGGCAAACATTAACAAGATACATTTCTCTTCAATCTGTAAAGAGCATAGTGTAATTCATCTAACACACTGCATACATTTTTCTTGACTAGAGTTATTTAAAATTCTTCAGAGTAAAGAACTGTGGGAAATCGAGAGCCTACCTCACTAAGTCATATGTGCTGGGAATACCCTTCACTTAGATAATTTTTGGAAAAAATGTTTGCTTTTCTTTCAGATAGTGATGGAGGTACAGTTACTCCTAGCTGAATGGCAATTATATGGAGCACCATAAGATGAAATAATAATGTAATAAAAACTCTGTTGTGATATCCTACAATTATCATGACTTATCTTTCTCAACTTGCAGAATCCTACCTCAGACTCCATAATGGGAAAGTCTTGTTTTATCTAAAATTTAAAAAAAATCATTAAAGCTATTGTAAAATAAACACACCAAGAATTTGCTTAATCTTTGTAATGTATCAATATATGAGTAACTACATAATACTGGGCTCTCTTAATTAGGTATGTGAGGTGTTTTGAGTTTGACTTGATTTAATTAAAGCATAAATGTTGGGAATACAGCATTTGTTTATTTGCTTGTAATGTTTTTACTCACTGTGATAAGTTTTATGAATTCAGTAATAACAAATAAAAAAGATTATACTGTATAAGCACAAGTCTTGTCTTGGACTTATCAGTCTCTAATTTCCAACATGTATTGGATCAGTCTGCAATAAATAATTTAAATAAGTAAATAAATAAAAGTATTTTTCTTAATAGCTGCTAGATTGTCTGTTTTGTTTATAAAAGGCAGACATTAAGTAGCCTAGACACTATAGAAAAAAATAATTAGAATTGGAGAACTTATTTCAAAAATGTTACTGCCAACAATGATGTAGTTGCCAAAAAAGGAAGAGACTTTCAATTGTTCTCAGGGAGTGGTGTGCAGTAGCTCTTAAACTAATTCTTATTAGCTAAAATAAATGAGAAAAAAAAAACAAGCAGGCACTTTACCATTGCAAAAGGAAGTATCTGACAAGAAATTAAATAGAAAACAATGCCTTTGTTTATACGCCTTCCACATAAAGAAGATAAAAAATGATATATGTACAAAATTACAGTGTTGTTAATAATGTTTTTGAGAATAAATTTGGATACCTATCATCAATTAAATGTCTTACCTAATCTTAAATGATACATTGGATATTTTTCAAGTACAAGTTTTTTCTTTACAATCATAGTAAGTATTAATTTGTCACATGAAACTGTCTTCTAGTGAAGCATATTTTATAAATATAAAAAAAAATGACTAGCTCGTAATTTCATAATGAAGGTGAAGGGTGCTGTAGTACCATTTCTAAGAAGACCTCTAAAACTTATTGAATATGTCCATTTTTCAAAACAAAGATTATTGATCTGTTTTTGAGTTTGCATACTATACATATTGCAAAACAGTGTATCCATTTGTTTTTGAGGTGGAAAAAAAACACTAAGCAAAACATTTTTGTGAGCTTCATCCATTTTAAAAGGAGAATGGCTGTGCACTTTAATCAGGCCCTAGTCTTCCTCTGTGGCATCTTTCAGACCAAGGGTGTGGAGTCACCTCTGAAAAGTCATTGCCAAGTGCTATAATTGACAGTGATTAATGATGCCCAGCTGTGAATTTATATCTTTGATTTGTGGACAATAGGCAATAGTAACTCCATAATTCTAGTTATATTCTTTCACAATATGAAAACTTATTTCATTATTTTGCAAAGATATTTCCTGATGCCAATGGATTGACAATGCACACAATCTTCATCTTCAATGAGAGAGATTTTTGTACTTGTGTGAGACTGAAGAATAGAATTAACCACTTTGTGACTACTGCTGCTGAGGTGGCCATAAAAGCAACTTTCTGGTTTCTTCAGACGATGTTTCCACAACGCTGCTTTGTTATTTTGCCCCCTGCACAGCTCCACCTCAGACTGTTCACCTGGGGACTGCGGCAACTCATATAACACTCTTTTCCCACTCTCCTCACTGTGGCTGTGCATGATCACCCCTCCACACCTAACACCGCCTCCCAACCCCCCGTCACCTTCACTGTATTACAAGTGTCTCCCTTGTGTATACACATGGAATGAGTGCCAGTGAGTTTAGTCACTCAAACCTGTTGTCCTAAATTGTTTTATTACCATATCATTGGCAGGCTCATTGTGTATTAAAAGGTCAGGAATTGATTTGTGGAGCTTCAGTCTGGTCTTTCACACACTTTACTTTTTTAATTTTTATATCATGCATGTGCTGAATACACAAAAGAAACTGTGGTGAGCTGGTGTCTTGGCTTTTTCAAAGATGTCTTTTATTAAAAATACAATGTAGTGTAATCAGTTCACTTCAGATTTATTGTTATTTGCACAAAGTACAACAGAACTCTTATGTGCTCTTTCAGTAAGCTGCCACTTGGCATGAATCTTGTTCTATAGGGTATGTGAAATAAATGGGTGAAAAGTATACACTGTTTGTAAAAAATATTATTGAAGAAGTGGAACCACAGAAGTAAAAGCAGAATATACTGTAGCTTAATGTGGGTGGCTTCTTTGGGTTTTCATGCAGTAACTCCACCCACAATGACGACTGTAGGCAGACAAGTGAACAGAAATGTATTCTTGCCTCAAGAAAAAAAGATCAACGATCCCATGATAAAATAACTTCTAGTTTCCTTTCATTATCACAAGGACATCTCCTAAAGGTGGAATACATATTTTCTTAAATCAATCATGCACATATGTTTGGGGCGAACCCCAATTTATATAACGTGGTGAATAGGTAGTCCCATTCAATCATAACAAATGCTTTTTCTCTATCTATAGATAATAAGATCTCTGGGGTGTTAGATTTAATGGGTGAATATATGATATTAAAGAAACATCAAAGTTAGAAATTAAGTGTCTGCCTTTAATAAATCGATCAAATAAAAATTAATTTTGTGATATTACAGAAGAAAGCCCTTTCTCGGTCCTTCTGGCCAGAAGCTACTTTGGAGATCTTAACACCTTTATTCAGACATTAGATTTGTCTGTATGATGCACATTGTCATTATAAATCCTTATTTTTCTTAGGAAAGATGGCAATTAGTGCTTGGTGAGAAATTTGACGTAGTAGTTTGTTGACTTTAGCTTCTATAAATGTTGCTAATAATAGTGGAGCTAACTTATTTGAATTTTTTTTTACAAAATTCCAAAGGATAGCCATCAGGACTAACTACTTTCCCACTTTGAACTTTGCACTAGTAATTCTGAAAATGTCAGGGGTTTATCCAGTACCACAGCACTAAGTGGATGTACCTGTGGTATCTGTAATGAACCAAAACACTAATTAGATTGTCTTATCTTCTTTAAACTGACTTGAATACAAGGATTTATAGTACTCTCTAAATATGTGTTAAATTTTTATGGTCAATAATTTTATCTCTCTCTGTCTTGGTAATTGCTGTTGTTGCATTGAGGACCTCCTGCTTGTGGATTTGTTGGGCTAAGACCTTATTGGCCTTCTCTCCATGTTCAAAATAATGATGTTGTGATTTAAAGATGAGCTGCTCTATTCCTTTAGTAGTCAAGAGGTTAAATTCTGATTGCAAAGCCTGTCTTTTCCTATAAAATGTCTCATTTGGATATCTGGGGCCTCATGCATAATGGTGTGCGTAGAATTCACACTAAAACATGGCATATGGACAAAAGCGGAAATGTGCATACGCACAAAAAAATCCAGATGTATTAATCTGTGTGTTCGCCAACTTCCACGTTCTTCCGCTACATAAATCCCAGTCATCGTGAAAAGTAACGCACATGTACGCGCATGCTGCCACTCCCCAACTCCTCCCAGAATTATGCCTCTTTGAATATGCAAATCAATATAAATAACCCTTAAGCTCAGCATTCTGTGAAAAGGCAATGGCAAAAGCATGGGGGAAAATACAAGAATTTCAACGAATACCAAGTGAAGGCAAGGAAAAACGTACTATTTGTTGGTTTAAACAGTGGTATAAACAACAAAAGGAAGTTGATTGAGTAACATAGAGTGTCAGAGAAACTTGAAAGCTCAAGTTCACAAAGTCACACAGTGTCTGAAATAAAAAAGAAGTTGTCAGATATCAAAGTCGCCGTGAAAAGGCGAGTCATAGCCCACCGTCTGAATGTCATATGAAAGCTTATTAGGGTACAGATAAAAGAAAAGAAAATAGGGACAGAGTGGGAAAAAAGCTCGAAATATCAAGTTTAATCTCACAATTTCCACTTTAGTCATGTAGTTTATTTTGTCATTAAAGTAGAACATTAAAGTAGAACATCATAAACTTCATCTTAAAATCGTTTAATTTACTAGTTTCTCAAACACCATCGTAACTAAAGTAGCATGTTATTTTGCATAGGTTCTTCTATGTGCTCTATGTGTGTGAATCACTACGTGCTTCTTAAACATGCTTTCTCTTCCTCCGACAGGACACAGAATACATTACATTCATGATTTTACAGCTCTCTAAATAATTTAAATAGTGAGATGTATACTTGATATCATTTCCATGATGCTAGGAATGAAAGCATTTATTAAATATTGGAACACGGTGGTAGAGTGAAAGTGACGAGCTGGCGCCCCGTCCAGATATTGTTCCTGCCTTGCTGCACTGTGCGCGACCTTTGATAAAATAATTTATTGCAGCAGTAGCCTATTGTTATGTTGGTACTTGCAGTTTTTGAGATAGAAGGAATAAATAAGAAATAGCATTTCAAACATACTAACCCCCAATTCCTGTCCTTCCTTTTCTTTCTCCAAGTACCTAATCATCACACAATCAGCTCAGTAATAGACATTAAGCCATCTGTAAGCTTAGAACTCAGATTCTTCAAAACTTTTAAGGAACATTGAAATATCTTCATAGAACGTGCTTAATTATTCTACCAATCTATCCTTCCAGTGTTGCGCCAACTGCAACAAGAAAACAGCACAAGACAGGAACAATCCCTGAATGGGGCGCCAGCTCCTTGCTAGCGCTGCAACACTGTGTCCTCACATTTTTTATTATTAACAATATAGATTATTTAAATGATGTTAACATTTTATCGGTATAATGTAATAAACATATTTTGCTGCATTTCATCTTAAAAGTGATATTGTCATCATATGTAAATACGCTCAGTGGCTCAGGTTGTACAATATTATAACTGTATTGCAAGTATACAGTGAGGTAATTGTACTTATAAGTACAAACAGTTCTTCAAGCAACACTTGATGGACTAATTGATTGCATTTAAAATTCTTGGGGTGAAACTGTTTCTGAACCATGAGGTCCATACAGGAAAGACTCTGAAGCGTTTGTCATATGAGAGCAGTTCAATAGACAGCCTGGCTGAGGCAGCATGTGCTTGATGCTGTATACCGATAATTCTCTTTCCGATCAGCTGCTGTGCAGCTGTGATTCCACACTCAGATAGAGTGATATAAATACTCCGAGTGGTGCAGTGAGAGTAATATGGAAAAAGATGATCCGCTTTGGCAACCCCTAATGGGAGCAGCTGAAAGAAGAAGAAAAAGAAGGTGCAGTGAGAGTAACAAAGCTAAAGCAGCTATGGTATTTGGAATAGTTTGGTCATTCCGTGGACCATTGTATTGTTACAGGTTAATTACAATCAGATGCCTTAAACTAATAAACAATATGCGGTTAATTTCAGTGTATATGATAAAGCCACGTCAGGGATGTAGATCTAAAAAAGAAAGGGAAACCACACTGGAACAAAAGCACTGCTTTGATGCTGGGTGCCGTCAGTTTGCAAAACCGAGTGGAGAGCTTGTGTACGCCAGGGTTTGCGCTAGTATAAAAATGTGTGGCTTTACGCCAAGTTTAGGTTTTATACATTGCGATTTGAGCGTGGAGACAGGCGTGCACAACATTTTTGTGCATATGCTCCGTTTATACATGAGGCCCCTGGTGTATTCTAGATCTATTCTAATAATTTCATTGATTAACTCAGACACCTTCTTGGTTTCCAATTTTATTTTTGTGAAAAAGATATGAAATAATCTGTCCTCTTAAAAATGCCTTCAGAATTTCCCAGAGTGTACCTGCAGAGGACACTGTAGATGCATTTGTCGCAAGAATATTATCGCTTTGCTTGGATATGAATTCTGTAAAGTTCTCATCAGCTAATGACAGGGGGTTAAGATGCTAGCTTTGAGATGTGTGTGTAATTTAAGCTTCATGATCAGAGGGGTATGGTCAGAGATAACAATAACATCGTACCTACAAGATCTGAAAGTGGGCAAAAAATTATCGTCTATGAGGAAATAATTCTTGATTAACAATGATGTGCAGGTGAAAAGGAGTATGCACTTAGGTTAGGATTTAAAAACAACCATGGGTCTGAGAAGATATGATCAATTACAAACAGTGTAATTATCTTTGCATTATTAGATGTTGTTACTGCTATACATAAGGATCTATCTAGGTCTGGATTTAAAACACAATGAAAGTCTCTGGCCATTATAATTTTGTGAGTGTTCACATTAGGAATAGATATATATTTTCGAAGAAATCTCTATTATCCAGATTAACTGCGTAGATATTAATCAATTTGTATAGCTGGAGTGAAAAATTTGGTCATTCCACTCTCTTTGCAACTGAAACTGGTCCTTGTTTAATAAATGAGCCTCCTGTAAAAATATTATCTTGGCATTTGACCTGTTAAGTGAGAGAATACTTTCTTTCACTTTAATTCATGATTGAAACCCTTGACATTCCAGTTCACAAAGTTCACTTTTCGGTCAGAGAGACATTGCTTCTGAACTTTTGTTGACATTTTGTAGTCTTAGGTTGAGGTAGTACATTGTTATGTATTATAGTTTTGACATAGATTTCATATTATTATCAGATCGGCTATGGAGCCTGTTGTTATGTTGGTACTTGCAGTTTTTGAGATAGTAGGAATAAATAAGAAATAGCATTTCTCTCTTTACCCCCGACTGCCCCATTTTGCCTTTGCCAATGAGGCAAACTACACTTCTCGAAATCCTGGTCCTATGACATGCCAAGAGACAGAGACATCCAGAACAAAATGAACCCCCAAGCAGCGGCATAGTTAGGATTACTGAGATATCTTGTGATGGTACAGTCCTAGTATAATAAGCCAAGGGTACAATGTAAAAAAGGAAAAAAAGGGTACACATAACTGATGGAGGACATTTCAATACAACAATTAAAGTTTAACAAAAAGTCAAACGCTGGTTACTTTGTTGTAGTCAAAGTGTAGATATAAATAATGGAAGAAATATCAATTTGATAACTAAAGCTTACAATAAAAAAAGTCAACAGCTGGCTGCTGACTTGGGGTGCCAGTAAATGAGCCGAGCAACCAGGGGATGGAGAAAGATAGATTCAGACTAAAAAAGACTATTCAAAACAGAATTCTGTTTTATTCCAGCTGTTTCTAAACTATTTTACAAACAAATGTCTTGATGAAATGTTTACAAAGTCCAATGCAATGATACTTCTAAAACTAAAGAAAATTAGTGCAGGTGCTACTTTTAATATTTAGAGTGACTCCAAGACAAAAGTGAATAAAAAAACAAAACAACAAAAAAACTCGTCCTCTTCCTTTGTCCAACTATATGACAGTTCACGTAGAAAAGAAAAACTAAGCACCTACTATATGTACAAAGGTCAGTTCCTATCTCTACTAAGCTAAGCAAATCAGTAGCACAGATCTACACTTAAGCCCGAAGACCTGGTCAAATAACAACCCCTGGTGTTTGGACCATGGTTTTACAGTATACCACAAGCTCTTTTGTCCATCCAATCTTCAATTACATTACCTGCAGACTTCCAATAAACTGCCTTGTTGGGACATGCACCGTTCATCAACACCTGCTTAGGTGCAGTCCGCCCTATTTAAATGTTCCTGCATTTGTGGACATACCCATCCATTTTGGTGGCTCCTCGGTCACCCTCTAGTAAGTTAGTGCTGTTTTACTTTCTTCCACTTTCACTTCTATTCCCTTTTGCAGCCTACTCTGAACCTTTGCTCTGTATCCTTCTGACCTGTTCCTCTGATGTTACATATTTATTGTATAATGTTGATAATTATAAATAAACTCACACACTATGTTTATATATATAAGAAACTCTTTGAACATTATTATGTATCAACCTATCTCCAGTACCTACACATCTACAACTAAAAACACAATGGTAAATCAACCTCAAGCATATGATTAACTTTTAAAACCACTTTATCTATTCGCTTGGCTCCTTTTAGCTCATTTAAATTTGTATCTTCTACTCTTGTAAGCTGCACTGTACTAATAATTATTATTTATCTTTAATGAAACTGCATGGCTTGCAGTCAAAGGTTCTTGAGAACAGCATTATTAGATCCATCTTAAACATGTTAAGCTATAGTTGAACCTTTTTTACTGCTTATGCATCAATTTGATAAACCCAAAATTTTAGCCTGTTTTGTTGCAGTAAGGTTATATGGGTATATAGTTCAAGATGGTTCCTTTCAAAAATCCATAATGCTATGCTATCTATTTTTATTTATCCTTGTATTTCGCTCTAAAGCTTTAGGGCTTGGTATAAATAAAATAAAACTCTTTTAATTATACCATTATTATGATAAAGTAGATTCTTCATGTACCTTGGCAGGACTGACTGCAGACATTCAGCACTGTTAAAATATGCTAATTTGTCTTTATTACTGTAATTTGTTATCATAATATCAGAATCATAAAGAATACACCTGCCAAGTGTTTTGATCATAATTTTACAGTATCATTTGACTTTATTATGAGAAGATTAAAAATGATTACACATGGAACACTAAATCAAAACCACATATCTGGAATTTAGGGGTTTAAACTGGTAAATTTCTTTTAGGTTTTTTATTTTCCATGGGAAAATTCTTAAGTTACATTCAGTTTATAATGAACATATATGTTACTATATACAGTTAGGGATTATAAATAAAAGATTCTGAGAAAAGTATTTATAAATCGAGCTTTGTACCCAATATAATACTGATTTTATATCATTCCATCAATTTATTTATAGACCTCTGGAATTTATACCAAGATGGAATTTGGATGGGATGCTAAATCATTGCTATCAGATTTAATTAAGAAAAAACAGATGTATGTTCTGATGCATTATGATTCCAATGTGTTGCATAAGATATTTTTTACAGACACATTTCTAAATTTCACGCCCCATATCTTTTCGATGACATATCCACCCATTTTTTTTAAATTTGGTATGGTTTCTGTGTATGTATAGGATTATTTCCTTTGACCAGAGCAAGGAAGCAAGGAAACATTTAATAGAATACTGAAGGTGTGTGTTATAAGATTTCATGTAGTTTGTTCTACAGTTGTATTTTATTTGAAGACTTTTACACTTTAAGTAGGATTAAGATGCTCAGCATGGTCATTTTTCTGTACTCCACTAATGTATTATATTAATGTATACATTTGCTGTTTAATTAGTTTAACATTTGGGCCATTTCTTAAATTTAAACTATATTACAATTTATTTGTCAAATGTTATTATCATAATGTCTTTTAAACACATAACAACAATGATTTTGATCACTTTTTTGTTTATTTATGGCAAGTGCTAATACGATACATGATCAAAGTGAATTCAATTAGATGTGCAATATTCAGTATTCTGCAGATATTGCCATTTTGTCCTGTAACAAGTACATTTTGTAAAATGTAGTAAATAACAAAAACAAAGAATTTTTAAATAGATCCAAATGGAATATCTTGCTATATTTTTTAGTTTTTACTATTTCCTGGCCATTTTACCTGTCATGGGCAGCACGGTGGCGCAGCGGGTAGCGCTGCTGCCTCACAGTTAGGAGACCTGGGTTTGCTTCCTGGGTCCCCCATCCCAACGCCTCCCATATTGTTGGCTGCCTGCCTATATAAGGCCGTCCGTCGCTCCGGTCTCTACATTCCCTTCCTTGCTTTGCCACCGGATTCACGTCTCCCTGCTGATAACTACAGCCTTTTTATTTAATCCACGGCTTCTCCGCTGTTTTTATTGTTCGTTTATTACGATTATAGTTATTGCGTAGGTATTTTAGACTTACTTTACATTGTTCAGGTTCCCATTTCCTTTATCGTTCCAACTGTACCCCCCATTAACATGTCGGTGATCGCCATAGATCAAAGAACTGTCACTTACCGAGTGGTTTCCATGCCCGGAGATGGCACCTGCCTTTTCGATTCTCTTTGTTACATATTGCACGGCCATATCAGGCTTACACTTGATATCTGGAGGAACATTGTGTCTTATGTATTGAATGACTGGGACAGCTTCAAGGTGTGGACTGATGACGGTACAGGAGATAATTATACTACACAGGAGCACTAGAAGAGTGAAATGCTTAAGCCCTTCACCTATGGTTCTGCATGTGAGTTGATGGCTGCCGCTGAATTGTTTAGTTGTCGCTTTCAAGTGTACCGAAATGGCCAAATATTTTACACCTTTCGACAACCGCCAATGCCTCTTAAACATCTTAGATTCACAGGTGATGATTTCAGTAGTGGACACTTTGATGTTTATGAATGCTTAAACTCTCAAAAGCTTGGTGCGAAGTTATCGATGAAACTGGTTGTATGCTTACAACACTTGACAGATGCTGAATGTCACTTCAACCCAAGTCCTGCAAATACTGTCGTAATTGAAACAAACCATGAAACTCAAACCGATTATGACAGCAGCAATCCAAGCTGTGAGATCTGAGACAAGATTACTTTTCACATGGCCAACTGTATGTTGCATGCTCAAGAGTAAGCTCAGCGCACAGCTTGGTCATATTACAACCGGAGGGCCGAACTGACAACGTGGTATACAAAGAGATCCTTAACAAATAATTATTGGTATATTTTCCCTCAGTTTAAAAAGGTTTAATTTTCTTCTTAATAAAAATTTTAAGGCAGCGAAGCACGGGTATTTTGCTAGTATATAATAATGGCTCAAGACTCTTTTTTATTTAGTATTTTCCACAACACGTTGTAGGGCAGGCAAGTCAACGAAGAAGACGGCAGATGGTGTGAGCCTTGCAACACCCGCATAAAGCCTCTCTACCCCTGGTCATTACAAAAAATATCCATATTGATTGTTATGTTAAAACTCCCTCCAATAACAAACTTTCTTATAACAAACTACCTGAATACATCTATATTGATAACTGAGGTATTGCTGTACGTTGCATATAGTCACTTTGACACTTCTCATGCACTGTTTTTAATTTATTATACTTTGCAGCTATTACATTAATCCTCATGTACAAGCATTAATAATATTGAGAATTTCTTCTTTAGTTGGTTAAAGTTGTAATTTTCATCAGGAACAACATTTTATTTAGTTGGTAAAAAATGTAATCTTTATTAGGAGCTCATTTAAAAACACAACAGACCAGGGGCCTTATGTATAAATGGTGCGTATGCAAAAATACATTAAAATGGAAGAAGCACATCCTCTTCATCATCAAAAAATCCAGGCAGAGATTGTTCTTCCTTCACCAGTTTAAGAAGCTGGGCATATCAAGGTGTCATTCAGGCATCACTGAAAGTATTGTGATCTCATCAATCACCATTTGGTTTCCTTCTACCTCCTCTCTTTCTAAAACTCAATTACTGCAGGCGGTTTGTTCAGCTGAGAATATCATTGGCTGTTGTCTCCCAACATTAAAAGATCTGTTTATAGCCAGAGCAGAAAGAGAGCAAGAAAGATTGCAGCTGACTCCACCCACCCCAGCAGCCATCTTTTCATTACATTGCCATCACAGATGAGGTACAGGTCAATTGTGACCCAAACTACACGCAATCTCCACAGCTTCTTTCCTCAGATTGTTCAGATACTAAATTAACTTAAATAGAGTTCCACCTGTCTTTACAACATATAACTGATAACTGTGCTGTTTGTCTATTTTTAAATATTTATGCTATTTGATATCTACAGTGGTGTGAAAAACTATTTGCCCCCTTCCTGATTTCTTATTCT
>JANRMT010062808.1:62900817-62923652 GCA_026402145.1 Polypterus bichir lapradei | reverse complement strand
GGGTGGTACCCAGCCAGGATGCCCAGGAGGACCGGAGGAGGGCTTGCGCCTCCTCCAGACCCTGAGGGGGCGACTGCCCTGGTTGCTTTAGGGGCCAGGGGTGCAGAGCTTTGAAGCTCAACCCTGTAGGGGCCCGTGGTCACCGCCAGGGGGCGCCCCAATGTCTGGAGAGCCCTGGACCTCAGCACTTCCACCACACCAGGAAGTACTGGGGGGAAGAGGAGCAGGGACACCTAGAGTGCTTCTGGGGATACAGCCGACACTTTCACCACACTGGGGCGTGTCAGTGGAAGATTGCCAGAGCACACCTGGAGCACATCTGGGGGGACATAAAAGGGGCTGCCTCCCTTCATTGAGGGCTGGAGTTGGGTGGAAGAGGACGAGGTCTGGAAGGAGAGAGAAGGAGGCGGTCTGAAGGAAAGGCATACTGTTGTGTTGGCCTGGACTGTTGTGGTGATTGGTGCTGCGGCACTGGGTTTGCGCACTTTAAATACTTGTAAATAAACGTGTGTTGGACTTTAAAATGATGTCCGTCTGTCTGTGTCTGGGCTGCTTCCCACTATATATATATATATATATATATATATATATATATATATATATAATTATTTTCTCAGTGGATCTCTTTCCAGTTCCATTTACTTTTTAATATAGTTTGGAGATAGTCTCCAGTTCCATAGGTTCCCTATGAATCTGAATTTCAATTAGCAGGTTCCAAGAATGAATAGAATGATGGATTGGCTTATTACTACCCAAGGTGGCAATTTTAAAATGTATTTTGCAAACCAAGGATGTTTTAAAAGTCGGGCATCACTTAAATGCTTTCAGGGTGTCAATATCTAAAATCTGATTTATACTACTTCACATTAACAGTTTTCTGGACATGTTTAGTCAATTACAAGGTCAGGAGAGCTCATCCCATGAGCATGTGTTTCAGACTTGTGAATTATGTAATGAAAATAATTATCTATAATTTATGCTTACAAACAATCAGTGTAAATCTCATCTGACAGTTTTTAAAGTTAACTCTGTATCTCTTAAAACAACAGCTGTTACATAGTATTACAGATTTCTAAGACTTGTGTAACTTCAGTTTAATTTAATTGATGTTTATGTTTAATTTTTGAAATTGTAGTATTACTCTAAGTAGATCAAATACTTTACATTTTTAATATGCAAAACAATCCACAATTTAAAAAAAAAATCCAAAGTGTATTGGGGTGTATAGTCTAGTTAATTCAGATGCATAGAAAGTATTTAAAGAAGTACTGTAGATATAGGAATTGCCAGCAGTTTAAAACTCAAAAAATGCTTTAGGTTGCATGCATTGCCAACAAGTAAGAAAATGTATGCATGGTGTAACATTTAGGTCTTTTAAGAGAGCTGGTTAACTGGTTTCAAACATAGACCATTTATAAATTTTCTAATCACTTCATCAAAGAGTTTCTCACAGTTTTTTGTATTACATATTTTTGTAATACTTGAAAAATATCAGTAATAACAGAATGTAATTACATGTAATTACATGTACTAGAAGAGTACATAAAGCATACTATTTTACAATATCTTGTAATTGAAGTTGCCTTCATAGACAGCAGATTCCTACTCAACAGATGAAAAATTTATTAGATATGGCTAACTGAAGTTCAAATAAATTCAACACAACATTTTTCAAAGAAGTACCCAATTGAAATTTTAAATGTGTGCTGGAGTCTCAAGCTAGAATTGTTGACTACATCTAAACCAGACAGATAGCAGATCATTGTGACACTTTGCTGATACAGTAAGTTACATTATCAGAGAAACATCATAATCTTCAGACAATGCACTCCTGAGGTTGTCTTTATAGTGATCCTGAAGTGCAGAGTACAAAAACAAATTACATCATGTAAAAACAAATCAGGAGACACAAAAACAAACTGGAAATATAAAATCAAATTAGAAAATTTGAAAAACAAATGGAATATGCAAAAACAAATTAGAAAACATAAACCCGTCAGAAAACACAAAGAAAATTGATAATGCAGAAACTATTTGGAAAACACAAAAAAAAAACACTTGAAAATGCAAATACAAATCAGAAATAACGAATACAAAAAGAGCATCACCCTAAAAAAACGACGACTGTGCAAAGGTATTGGGAAGCATGAAAACAAACACACCAGCAAATAACCCAAACCAAGGCAGAAAAAATGCAAGAGCTAAAGTACATCATGATCCAATCACAGCATTTTAGCAATACGGCATCTGGTTGAAAACAAGTAAACCAAAATTAAACATCTTTCTAGACCTCACATTTGCTACTTTAACCTTTTTGTGAAAGTATGATATTGCTGAAGGGTATATGATAAAGTAAGTATTGCAGCTGGTACTCATTGTAGCTTTTAATTATTTTAAATTAACATTATTTTATTTTATTTTTGATTTATAGTTGTTTGTTAAACATGGAAGGAATTTATGGGTAAGATATTTTATATCAGTTGTTGAACAGTGCGACTGGGATACCTTCATGGTGGAATGTGATTATTGCAATAAATACAGTGAGATTGAATCAAAGAAACTAAATAAAGAGAAAATATTTTTATCGCCTGTTCATATGTGTTCTTCCACTTACTGTATATATGTTATACAAAGCTGTACAAGCCACATAATGCTGCTTAAATCCTTTGCTTTTACCAAAAATGAGGATGAAACATAAACAGAGTAAAATTATGTCTTTTTACTGCAAATAGTCATGGGACATTTGTTTAATATTTCTTAAGATTTTAATACAAAGTAATTGTATTTGGGTTAGCATGACCACATCAGCACAATTTTGACATTTTTGATTACCTTGTGCACTTTTCTCTTCCAAATTTTCAAAAATTGTCTGTGACCTATTTTCTACATTCTTGTTTTACTAAAAGACTTAACTATATCCAAATCTGTTACATATGTTTTGCAGCATTAAAATTACAGATTGAGAATTATGGAGCATGTTTATCAAAAATCCCTGAGAAATGACATAAGAGATGTATCACCCAATATACCATACCATTTTCTAAGCCCACTTAATCCTGAGAGGGTCACAGAGTGCGGGAGCCCATCCCAGTAAGCATAGTGTACAAGGCAGAGGCAATCTTCTGGCTTGGGCATCACCCAGTATCTTTTCAGAAAATAAAAATATGGGGCTTATCCATTTTGTTTCCTTTTTAACTATATGTCTACTAATGAGCCCATCCATCTATTATCCAACCCACTATATCCTAACTACAGGGTCACGGGGGTCTGCTGGAGCCAATCCCAGCCAACACAGGAAACAAACCCCTTGCAGGGCGCCAGCCCACCGCAGGGCACACACACACACCAAGCACAATTTAGAATCGTCAATGCACCTAGCCTGCTTGTCTTTGGACTGTGGGAGGAAACTGGAGCACCTGGAGGAAATCCACGTAGACATGGGGAGAACATGCAAACTCCATGCAGGGAGGACCCGGGAAGCAAACCCAGGTTTCCTTACTGCGAGGCAGCAGCGCTACCCACTGCACCACTGTGCCGCCTCTACTAAAACAATACATTTGAAAATAGAGTTAAAAATGTTTTGCCAAAGGTAATGGAAGATGATAGTTTATGATAAATTATAGACAGTTACCTATAGTTGACCAGTTCCAGTAGTCAACAAATATGTATTTTCAGTACATGCATGTTAGAAACACTAGATGAACAAAGGAGTATAGTTTGTCTGGGATGTTTTGGATCTTCTTCTTGTTAGTCAGCCTTGTTCAGAGCAGCAGTGGCATTACTCAGAGACTGTCTTAAACTACCAAGTGCTTAACTACCAATGGAAATTTAGCTCCACAAATCAAAGGATAAATCTTATTTCTGCCTATATTCTCTGATTTACTATCTAAAGCTTTTGACTGTAAGGAACGTGACCATTGTGCTACAGTCTACTGTGGGTCTCACCCTGGAGTTTTGTTTTTGCCTTTTTTGTATCTTATTTTCCCCACTTTACCCAAGAAGTTTTGTATTAATTTTAATTTTCTTATTGTTAACTGTTTCTCTGTTTCTACTTTTAGCTTTGCTGAAAACCTTTTGTTTTAAGGCAATTAGTTTGTTATTTGTTAAGTTCTTGAAGGAGGCACTATATTAAGTATTCTCACTCAATTGCTCCCATTAGGCCTGACAGCAGGTGACCTGAAGGCTATGTGAACACTTTCAACGTTGATTTTTGTTTTTTCAGAAAAACATACTTTTTTTGTGAAACATGTTAAAATTCCTTTTATTAGTCCAGTTGTGTAAAATGTCTGCAAATGTATGAACACTCTGTACACAGTATACATAGTAATTACAATGCCATTCATAGAATATGAATATGTGTTACATTGATGACACTGCTTTTTTTGGCATGCTGCTATACACTACAGTATACAGTCTTGTTTTCATAGGCAGCTAGAAAATAACATCCATTTAGCCTGCTTATCAAGTACGACTGACAGCCAGTACTTGATGCTATACTATATGGAAACAGATGCCTAAAATACACAGCTCACTATTTTATACAAAAGGTCCAAGGCACAAAACCATCTGACACTCATTGCCAATTTCCACAGCAAACTGCTCTAGTGTGTACCCCAGAAAAAGTAGAAAAATAATAAAAACACAAACACATATTTATATCAAGCAGATAAATAAACAAGTAATTTAAATGCTGGAGTCATTAAATTTGATTACATTGCTAACTTTATTTTTTAAGTCCCTAATGTTGAGGCCAAATTTATGGTCAGATGGTCACTCAGGGCAGGAAAATAAAAATTGCAAATGGCAAGACGCTTGAGAAAATAAATACACAGGAGTTCCAAGACCAAAAGACCACCCAGTCCCCACTGAACATTAATCAAACACAAATGTACTAAAGTAGTCCTGGAAGATTAGATGCAGTGGGTCTCATCATGAAATGGAGGATCTTCATTCCTTTCAGTATCACAGAAGGAAACAGAAAAGAGTGACACCAAGACATTACAGAAAATAAAAAACAGAGATTAGTAGAGGTCAGGAATGATTGCAGATTTATAAAGTATATGATAATGCAATACATATTATAATCTATTAGAACTGATGTAAAAAAGCAACTATGAAAAAGGCAGATTCAAAAAGTTTTTTGAAGTTTTTTAAAAAATGTTCCACTGTATTAATCTGGTATATCTCCATTTGTAAGCATTCCAGATTTTTGGTAAAAAGCTTCCTCACCACTTCTCTTATGCTTAGTCATGCAATAATATGCAAACCAGTGTTTGAGTTTGAAAATTACAACTTGGAATATAAATGACAAGCACTCCAAAATATAATAAAGAGCAAGGTAGTTGAGAGCTTCAAATATGATTAGATATGTTTTAAAATCAATTCTAGAGAACACAGCTCACCAATGTAAGACCAGTGGATGTTCTTGCTTCTACATTCTGAACTAGCTGAAGTTGACTGATGTCTTTCTTAGGCAGTCCTGTTAGAAGAGCATTATAGTAAACAAAAGTGTGAATTAATTTTTCAGCATCTTGAGATATTTTAAGATGTCTGACCTTTGCAGTGTTTGGTAAATAAAAAGTTGCATTCTTAGTAGCTCAGTAAAATTTAAAGTTTAAATCTGAGTCCATAATAACCACTAAGTTCTTTTTACTTCTGGCTTAATCTTATATATAAACGTCTACGCGTGGAAGTGTGTGTGTCTGTCTGACCAGTCCGGAAGTGTGAGGCTACAGCATGAAGCTCAAAGAGCCACCAAAGCAGCCCCAAGTTAACGAGTCGGAAGAAGAAAGAAGTACGAGGCTACAGCATGAAAGAAAGCGACTCCATCATCAAAGTGCAACCGCTGATGAAAGACAAACTCGGTTAGCCGCTGAGAGACAAGAGGGGCAAGCACATCAGCAAAACGAAACCTCTGAGGACAGAGAAATTCGCTTAGCCACTGATAAACAAGGGGGGCAAGCATGTCCGCAAAATGAAACTGCTGACTCAGCTAGTCATTTATAATAGGTGATCAAGTTTATTTTTAAGACCCTAATTTTTATCATTTCTTCCAAAAACCAACATTTCAGTTTGTCTTTGTTTAGGTTGAGGAAATTGGCACTCATCCATTCAGTAATGCTAGTAAAACATTGAATCAGGCAGTACAGAGCCTTAGCATCATCAACTACTATAGATAAGTAAAGCTGTTTGTTATCTACAGAGATTTGTGTTTTGAAATAATTTGGTCTAAAGGTAGCATATAGAATGAAAATAACAGCAGGGCCAGAGTAGATCCTTGCAATACACTGTATATAGTATCATGGACCTCTGGCATACAATCACTACAACTTACTTTTGCATCTGTTAAATAAGACTGAGACCAGTTTAAAATATTACCAGAGGGACCCACCCAACGGCTAAGGTAATTAAAGAATACTGTGGTGTGAAATGCTGCACTCAAGTCAAAGAAAACAAGGAAAAAATATGTTGTTTGACTCAGCAGTAACTTACAAATCACTAACTACTTTAACCAGCAAAGTTTCTGTACTAAGATTTGGTCTAAAACCTGATTGAATCTTATTGATTGTAGAGTTTTTAATCAGATAATCATGTAGCTGCTGAAAAGCTAGAATTTTACAAAAAAAGTCAGGTAAATGATAGGTCTAAAATTAGAACAGAGAAGTCAAGATTATTTTTCTTAAGTAGTGGTTTGGCTAGGTAAGTCTTTCTGGAAAAATACCAGTATCTAATGAACAGTTAACTATTTCTAGTACACTATCAACTAGCACATCAGAAATTTCTTTGAAAAAACTACTTGCACTAGGTCAAGGGCACAACTTGTCCACAACTTTAAGGACAGACAAGATAGCCTGTTCGAGATCTTGTCGTTGTTCGGATGTCAAACCAGGACCAAAATTAAGATGTGCACATGACGTGAAAAGAGAACGAGGTTGTCCAGAGGAGGAATCGATGTCCCTGTCCTTCCACGGTTTCAGCAGATTTATGTGATATACTCGTTCACTCGGTCGACGATTAGGTTGTTTAACCAAATAGTCCACGAGTCCTTTTCTTTCCTTTATTTCATAGGGGCCTTGCCAATGTGCTAATAATTTTGAATGGGAGGTTGGGACGAGCACCATTACATGACAACAACAACAACATTTATTTATATAGCACATTTTCATACAAACAGTAGCTCAAAGTGCTTTACATAATAAAGAATAGAAAAATAAGACACAATAAGAAAACAAAATAAATCAGCATTAATTAACATCGAATTAGAGTAAGGTCCAATGGCCAGGGGGGACAGAAAAAACAAAAAAAAAACTCCAGACGGCTGGAGAAAAAAAATAAAATCTGTAGGGATTCCAGACCATGAGACCGCCCAGTCCCCTCAGACGAACTCCCGAATGGTGGTGTTTCCATTATAGTAACGAGACTGCGCTGCTTGTGCTTTTTCAAAATTGTCTTTTAAAATGGGTCTAATTTTCTCAAGTCTATCGCATAATTGCATGATATATTCAAGAATATTTGAAGTAGGGAGGACCTCCTCTTCCCCTCCTTCTTTTAACATATCCAAAAGCCCTCGGGGTTGTCTCACATGCAATAATTCAAAAGGAGAGAAACCTGTAGAGGTCTGCGGGACTTCCCGGTAAGCAAACAAAACGAGGCGAAGCAACTGATCCCAGTTTCTTCCATCCTTGTTAACTACCTTACGTAACATCTGTTTCAAGATTTGATTAAAACGCTCTATCAACCCGTCAGTTTGGGGATGATAGACTAACGTTTTCAGATGTTTTATACGGAGTAATTTGGCTATCTCCCTGAACGTCTCTGAAGTGAAAGGAGTCCCTTGGTCTGTTAAAACCTCTTTGGGGATCCCAACATGAGCAAATATCCCTACTAATTCCCGTGCAATGTTTTTTGTATTAGCTGAGCGCAATGGAACAGCTTCTAGAAAGCGAGTGGCATAATCAACTAACATCAAAATATATTTAAATCCTTTTAACGAGGGTTTTAAAGGTCCTACGAGATCGATTCCAACTCTTTCAAATGTGATATCAATAAGGGGAAGGGGAACAAGAGGAGCTCGAGTCTGTCCGTTGACACTCCGGACAGGAAGCTCAAAATCGCCGGACCTCCTCATTTATTCCCGGCCCATAAAATCAGAGTTTTATCCTCTCTAAAGTTTTATCGGAGCCTAAATGGGCTCCTAGAAGGTGAGCATGTGCCAACTCAAACACTTGTCACCGAAATGTGCGTGGGATTAACAACGATGCTCGCACTTCACCCCCATGGTCTGCCACTCTATATTATAAATCATTTTTAATAACAAAGAACGGAGTTGGTGGCATGGGATCCAGAGTTGTATAACCCTCGGTGGACACTATAGCATTCCTAGCAAATTTTAAGGAATCATCATTCCACTGTTCTCTTTTAAAGGATGACGGTGTTAAAAGGAATTGTGAAGTTAAACTTTGAATCGGGTCTTGAGCAACCTCAAGGGGAAGGGCTTCTGCCTCCACGTCCTGCACGTTAACTGTATTAGCTCCCGCAGAGGATGATGGGACATCGATTTCTTCACGTTGGGTGCTATTATCAGCCCATGCTACTGTGGGACATGGCGTGGAGGCAGTTGGATCAATATTTTCCATGACTAAGCCTAAATATTTCTTTGGTACAGTTACGTTTTTACCGCTGGTAATTTCATTCCAATCTCTACCAAGTATGACTGAAAACGGGGGATCCGGTAATACAGCCATGGCCATGCTTGTCAGGATACCATTTACTGTCACTACACATCTGGCTGTCTTATAATACTGGATATCCCCGTGAATACATTTAAGACTAGTTTTTATCTTAGTCCACTGTTGCGGTAATACGAAACGGGCAGCAACAATAGAAATGTTGCTCCCGGAACCAAACATTGCCCTTACCTTTCTGCCATTTATAATAACTGCACCTGTATAAGGAAGAGACAAAGGGTTATTCACTGTGGCACAATACCTTTTTCCCCTCACCAACGAGCAATCCATGGGCTCGTAGGAGCAGTTAGGGGATAGATGTCCAATCTCCCCATACTTTTAACAGCAGGGAAGATTAGCTGGTCTATCCCGTCTACGGACGGCAGGTTCGGGAGCTGCCCCACGTGCCTGTTGGGTTCAGTGAGAGAACCGTTCTGATCACCCCGATTTGCAAGCCGCCCAATGACGTTCTGAGATTTTGATTAGAGTATCCATGCCATCGAAGTTATGCTTCCGGACTTGCTGGGCAATATACTCAGGGAGGGCATGCACAAAAGTCTCACACGCAAGAAGCTCAACCATCTTTGGGGAATTATTTGTCGGGCCATAGCCAACGACAGACCTTTCCCCAGGCTTCAAAGCCCTGGGTTCTCAGTGGCCTCTCTGGGTTAAACTGCCACTCCCTTCATTCTCTTGCCTGCTGCTCCGAGGATACGCCGTAGCGTTTGAATACTTCCAGTTTTAGAGCGTCATAATCAGCAGCCTGCTCCTCAGTTAAATCATAATAAGCCCTCTGCGCCGTTCCCTTCAGGTAGGGAGCCAGTTGGTACGCCCACTCTGACCTCGGCCATGCGTTCCGCTTAGTGGTACGCTCAAAGATCATAAAATAAGTCTCAATGTCGTCTGATTCAGTTAGTGTTGTCAGAGCAATGGGTGGTGACCAAGTATTCTAGCTGTAGCACAAGCCTCCGATTTGGCTAATTTTGTCCTCGTCTCCCCATTTGAATTTTCAAAGTTTGTAAATCTCCCATTATGGTGGAGAGAACGGTGTTCAGGTCTTGTTCCTCAGACCTACTGAACAAAAATCCTGCCGGCTACGCCAATTGTGGTAGAATAAACATCACAAATACAAAAATAAAGTTTTGGGGACCATCCCCGTATATTGTCGTCCAGACAATATGAGAAAAATGCAGTAATTCAAAGTCTTGAAAGTACAATGAATAAATTTACTGATACAAAATGGCAGTTATATAGCAGAACAAAACATGTGACAGGAAAAGGTTGGCATTGCAGCAGAAACCGTAAACAATGTCATTCTGATGAGCCAGAAATGAGGTGGTTTGTGGGTGCCGGAAGTGACGTCATCAAGGTTGGCTGGAAGTGACGTCATTGCGGCCATTTTGGAACCGGAAGTTACTGGATTATTTTTCTTCTTGTTTTCTGTTGATGAAAGAGAGTTCAGGTAAGCACCATGTGACAAACCCTTATCTCGCGATATTTTACTCACCTTTAGGCTCTTTGACTGCCTCCTAATCACACATGTCTGACATAGGCAATAACTTGGTAATAGAATATGGATTTTAGTTTTAACTCTTTCAGGGCTGATGTCGACTTTTGTCAAAAGGAGGAGTTGACGATAGTAATCAACTGTAAACTGTGACAAAACCAACCGTTATGTTTTAGTTGGACTCTCGTTGCTAGAAGAAAAGTTAGCTTCATTGGTTTGATTGATTTCCTGCGCTTGTGTAAAAATGTAAGACGCAAACAACGGCAAAAATGGCACTGACATAATGGTGAGAGATCAAAGTGAATGTGTAAAGCAAAATAGTCTGTGGACGAAGTTTTGCCTATTCTCTCTGAACTGGACTGACTTTTTGGATTTTGATACAAGTGATCGAAAACGAGCATGAGGTTTCAGCTTCAGATGACTGGTCCCCAGCTAATTGTGGTGCTGAACAGGTTCATGCAGTTGATATGCCTACGGCAATGTTCGCCAGGAGGACTGCCACTTCACAATGATAAGAGGTAGAAACCAGATTGAAATGCACAGCGACCAGTGAAGACAGCCTGGCAGCAAGCCTGCCGCACATTCTTGGCAAACTGGCAGCCACAGCATGCAGCAACAGATGTTTTATGTTGATTTCTGTGTGAAACCATTGCTTTTCAGAAGCTATGTTTTTTGGAAAAAATATTCAGCCCTCAAAGAGTTAATATGGAAATAGAGCAAGGAGCAAGAGATGTTCTGAATGTCTGAAGTTTATTCTCATATTAACTCACTAGGTTACATTCAGCTAAAGTTGGTTGGTTATGTTATGAGACTTACAACGTAACAGTAATTATCACAGTCTTTGGTCCTTCATATATTGTCAATGTCAATGTCAACTTTATTTATATAGCACATTTAAAACAATATCTGAATGCTGTTGTTCAAAGTGGTTTACAATAATAGAATTAAAGAAAAACATACAATTAACATGAATAACATAAATAGAAAAAAAATAAATGAACATAAATAAAACAAATAATAAATAAAAGTAATGTTACATGATCACAATGAGGAAACCATTAGTATTACTGAAGGTCACGGAATGCAAGTGAATAGAAATGAGTCTTTAATCTTGTTTTAAACAGTTCAATTGTAGACGACTCCTTTATGTGATGAGGTAAAGAGTTCCATAGGCGAGGAGCAGCTGCTGCAAAAGACCTGTCCCCCTTAGTTTTACACTTGGTACGAGGGACAACAAAAGACAACTGACCAGAAGATCAAAGCACTCTGGATGGCTTGTGTAAAACACATAATTCGGATAAATGGGCAGGAGCAAGCCCATGTAAAGATTTAAAAACTAGCAACAAGAGTTTAAAATCAATTAAATAAAACTGACAGGCAACCAGTGTAAAGAAGCTAATATTGAAAAAACTGAGTCATACTTTCTTGCCCCAACCAGAAAGCGAGTGGCAGCATTCTGGACCAACTGTAACCTGTGTATCAGGAATTTGCTAATCCCAGAATACATCGAGTTGCAGTAATCAAGGCGAGAAAAGATAAAAGCATGAGTAGCTTTCTCAAGATCCCTAGAAGATAAAAAAGGCTTGATCTTACCTAATAGACGAAGCTGGAAAAAGCAACTCTTGACTACAGAATTAACTTGTTTCTCAAAAGAGAGGTTACTGTCAAAGATAACACCTAGATACAGACTTGAGGTTTGCAAAAGACAGAGAAAGAGCCGAGAAGTCCAAGACCAATTTGGGCTTTAGCTGATGGACCCACTATAAGCACTTCCGTTTTATTTTGATTCAGATCAAGAAAATTATTAGTCAACCAGGATCTTTGTTCAGAAAGACAGTTGTGTAGTTAATTTATTGCAGAGTTGCAGATGGTAATATAAACCTGTGTTTCATCAGCATAGCAGTGAAAAGAAATGTTAAATTTCCTAAAAATAGCTCCAATAGGGTGACGGTATATAGAGAATAAGACAGGACCCAGAATGGATCCCTGAGGAACACCACATTTAAGAGGAGCAGTAGATGAAAAAGAGGAATTTAAAGTCACTGAAAAGTGTCTATCAGTTAGATATGACCTGATCCAGTTAAGAGCAGCCCCTTTAAGCCCAACAAGATGTTAAAGTTGCAACAGCAATATCTCGTGGTCAATAGTGTCAAAGGCAGCAGTCAGGTCCAGGATGACAATGACCGCAGCTCCACCTGAGTCAGTAATAATAGAGATTAGTCATTGAATACTTTAAGGAGGGCCGTCTCAACACCATGAAAAAGCCTAAAGCCAGATTGGTAGATCTCAAATAAATTATTGGAGTTAAGGTGATCAACCAATTGATTATAAATAATTTTTTAAAATATTTTAGCTAGAAATGGCAATTGGGAAATTGGGTGAAAACTGGCTAAAACTCCAGGATCTAATTCTGCCTTTTTTAGACCAGGACTGCAGCATGTTTAAAAAATGAGGGCACGACCCCCGCAGTAATAGAATCATTAATAATGGCTAGTAAAGATGGGCCCAAAATATCAAAGGCTTCCACTAAGAGGCATGGTGGTACAATATCCAGAGGACTGGGGGCTGGTTTAAGAGTGTCAATAGTTCTTTTTAGCTGTGAAAGTGAGACTGGATCAAAAGATTCAAATACAATACCATGATTAACAGTAGGAAGTTCATAGTCAGTTGGAACAATACCACCACGAATGTGATCAGTTTTACTAACAAAGAATGAAAGAAATTGCTCACATGAAAGAACAGTGCTATACAATCCCATCACAGAATGAGGGTGAATGGCCGAATTAATTGAATTAAATAAGACCCTAGGATTCTTAGAATGACGGGAAACTAAATCAGCGAAGAAATCATGTTTAGATTTCATAACTGCAAACTGGAAATTGGATAGAGAAGTCCTAAACATCTGTTTAGAAACAATCAGACCATCTCTTTTCCAACTCCGTTCCGCAGTTCAACAGGCGCGGCACAGCGATCACGTAGTTTCATTTAGCCCTGGCGCAGGTCTTACTTTATTACAGCGTTTCTTGAGCGGAGCAATTCAGTCTAATACTGTTTTACAAGAAGAATTAAATTCTAAGACAGAATCATTAATACAATCATATTTGACATGCACATCAAGACTAGAGAATATGGTTTTAAAATCTGATATAATAGACAAATTTAAAAAGTGAGAGCAGCGTGAAGCACAATTAGTAGTAAGGACATCTACAGTAATATTCAAATCCATCATTATAGAAACGTGATCAGTAAAAGAAACATCGCATAAATCAATATCATTAACTGAAATATCACGTGTAAGAACGAGATCAAGGGTGTGACCGTGAGAGTAAGTTGGCGTTTTAATATGCTGGATAAAATCAAACGATTCCAATAGTGATAAAAAGACATTAACCAAAGGTTTGCCCAGAGGGGACTGGGCGGTCTCATGGTCTGGAATCCCTACAGATTTTATTTTTTTTTCTCCAGCCGTCTGGAGTTTTTATTTTGTTTTTTCTGTCCCCCCTGGCCATTGGACCTTACTCTTATTCGATCTTAATTAATGCTGATTTATTTTGTTTTCATATTGTGTTTTTTATTTTTCTATTCTTTATTATGTAAAGCACTTTGAGCTACTGTTTGTATGAATTTGTGCTATATAAATAAATGTTGTTGTTGTTGTTTCAATTGACCAGAAATGTGAATGTTAAAATCACCAACAATAAGTACTTTGTCATGGGAGAGGGTTATATCAACCTGGAGATCAGAGAATTCAGAAATGAATATATCATTAGTTACAGGAGGTCTATAAACCACAGCAGACAACAAAGAAGGGGAGCTGCACATTTTGAAAAGTTGCAGTTCGAAGCTATTAAACGGGCCCTTTGTAAGGCTCTGACACAAGAACATACTTTTAAAAACAGTGGCAATGCCCCCACCACGACAAGTCAGACGAGTAGAGTTTAAAAATGAGTAACCTGATGATACCAAGTCAGTAAAACATGAAGAGTCACCATTTACAATCCAGGTCTCAGTGATGGAAAAAGAAATCCAAATAATTTGAGATAATAAAGTCTTGCCGAATAAAAGTTTTATTAGACACTGATCTCATGTTCAAGAGAGCAGTCTTGATAGAAGTAGAAGAGCTCGCTGTGGGATAAGCAAGGGTGAGCGAGCGAAGATTAGCAGTGTTTACTCCCCGAGAGCACACCAAGGAAAAGTGATGCTGCCTTGAAATGGAGAAATTAAATCTGGTGTCCAGTGCCCATGAACTAGGGATGGAGTCCTGTGCAGGAAAGGATGGGTCGTAGGCAACTCGCAGGTATTGGGAAACCAAGCTCTGGGACTTGAGTCGTCGTTGTTTAACAGCAATGCAGGCTCTTTTTCCACATTGGTGGCAGGTGCATTTGCGTCTCCGAGAGGCATTTAGCTCACTGATGCAGGTGAAGAAGTCAGCAGATGAATAAAACAAAGGTGGAGGATCACATAATATCCCAACAGGAGATGAAATGTGAGAGGAAAGGAAGCAAGAAAATATGTTAAGTAAAGAATCATAATTGTAGGAAAGTGGTCGTTGGGATAAATTAGGATATTATTTTATTATTTTAATATATTAATATTCCTAAAATTAGGATATTAATTAGGATAATTGATCTTTAACAGAGAGTTGACCATTGTAATCTATAGAGAACATTAAGCACTTGAGTTGCACTGCTCATATAAACTGTTTTCCATGTGTTGCAGTTAGCTTTGGTTTTACATGGGCACCACAACCTGTATATACTGTTTTGTAAGGTATTATGGAAAAAGGCACTTGCCAAATGAAAGATAAGTCAGTGAGATTCCTCACTCAGACACATTATCCTAAGTTCTTTTAGCACCATATTCTCAGTAAAACCAACTCCTTATTCATTAAAAAAAGTCGCTAATTGCTTTGTGGCACTTTCTGCCTTTTTCATTTTCAGAGTATTTTTTTTATTGTGCATGCGTACAACACACTATAGAAACTGTGACATTTTATTAAAAAACAATATAGTGAAATCAGTTCACAAAGCACAGTAAAACTAATTTTCACTGCCCTGCCAGTTGAAGTGAATCTGTAGGCTATGTAAAATAATATAACTGGTAAAAAAAATATACACCATTTACATAAAAATAATAATAATCATGACTGTTGTTACAAGCTATGGCAGAACATTACTGAAGAGACAGAATTGCAGAAGCAAATTATAAGCAGAATATAGCTTTGTGCTGGAGGCTTATTGGGGTTGTCATATCTTTACCCACAATAGAGGCTCTGAGCAGACAAGCAAGCAGGAAATGTAGCCTTACCTCAACAAAAATAGTTCCATGAATCTGTGATAAAATAATTATTTCTACTTTCCTTTTGCTATCAAAAGAATGCCTCATAAATATACAAGTCATGTTTTCTTTAATCTAAACCTCTGCTGGCTTAAAATAATGGTATTTGCGCACATTTTAAGGCTTTTTTCATTCGCGTATGGACTCTGGTACCCTTCATCTTTTAAGCTGTATGAACGGACAAGGTATTTTTAAAATGTATAAAAATGCTTCACTGTTTAACATCATACCCTTGGTTTATTGTTATTGTTATTATTGCATTAAGACTTACTATGCTTATTCTGGACCACTTTCCAACACCATTCTCTGGGTTTATTATCCGGGTTTATTACCTTAATACATTAAGACTGCTAAAGATTATATATGTTTTAGAGTCACAGTTTGACAATGATTATATTTTAGACATATAGTATTTAGACTATATTGGCAATAGATATCTCTGTTTTTTAATCCTAAAACGCCGCTGCGTGGGGGCTTGTTTGCTTTGGACGCGCTCTGTCTCTGGGTATGTCAGAGGACCGGGACTGCGTGGAGTGGGGTTCAGCCTCACGTGGGGAGGCAAAATGAGAGGGTGGGTGGTTAAGGGGGGAGAGAAAGAGAGCAGGCTATATCTATATATAATCTACCTAATCTATCCTTTTAATCTTTATAATTATAACTACCAACGTAACAATAAGCTGCATGGCAATAACTCTTGGGTAAATAGGAAATCAAGGTTAAAGCTGTCTCACTTCCAGTTAAGACTATATAAAATGACATCAAAAATTCAGAATCAATGTCTCCATGATGGGACAGTTAACTTTGTGAGCTGGAATGTTAAAAGGCCTGAATCACGAATTAAAAAGAAAGTACTCTCTCACCTAACAGGCTTAAACGCTAAAATAGTATTTTTACAGGAGACCCACTTACTAAGCAAGGATCAGTTCCGGCTGCAAAAGGACTGGACTGGCCAAATGTTCCATTCTAGCTTTACAAAGAAAACTAGAGGTGTTGGAATACTTATACATAGAAAAGTCTCATTTGTAGCATCAGATGTAGTATTGGATTCTGAAGGAAGATATGTGATGGTCATGGGCAACTTATCTAACTGTAAAATGATTTTGATAAATGCTTATGCAGCTAATGTCGATGATAAGGAATTTATACAAAATTTATTTGCATCCATTCCCAGTGTGAACACTCATAAAATTATAATGGCTGGGGACTTTAATTGTGTTTTAATCCTCTCTTAGATAGGACTTCTATCACAGGGGGAGGACATCTTACACTGCAAAGATAATTACAAACTGATCACAACCTATCAGACCCCTGGAGGTTTTTAAACCCAAACTCAAGAACATATTCTTTCTACTCACCAGTACATCATTGCTACTCAAGAATTGATTTTTTCTTTATAGATAATAATTTCTTGCGTACGATTAAATCTTGCAAATACGATGCTATTGTTATTTCTGACCATGCACCTCTGATCTTGGAGCTAAAGTAACTATGCCCCACACACTCATCTCGCAGATGGCGTCTCAACCCGCTTCTATTAGTAGATGAGAATTGTACAGAATTTATATCCAAACAAATCAGTTTCTTCCTAGAGACAAATACATCCTCAGAGATTTCTGCAGTGATACTCTGGGAAACATTTAAGGCCTTCTTAAGAGGACAGATTATCTCGTATCTTTCCCAAAGAAATAAATTAGAAACCAAGAAAGTAGCAGAGCTAAAAAGCAGAATTACTGGAATAGATGAAGAACATGCCAGGCTTCCAAGCGAGGCTCTACATAGGAAAATGCAGGGTCTGCATTCAGAACTAAACCTCTTGACAACTAAAGAAACTGAACAACTAATTTATAAATCCAGACATCATTACTATGAACATGGAGAGAAAGCTAATAAGCTTTTAGCACAACAAATTCACAAGCAAGAAGTCCGCAACGCAATCCCAGTAATCACCAACACGAATGGAGACAAAATCATCGACCACAAAAATATAATGCACACATTTAGAGACTACTATAAATCCTTATATTCTACTGAGTTTAAAGAATACAACACACAATCTAATGCATTTCTGGATACATTACACATACCACAAATAGATATTCCTAGTGCGGAGGAACTAGATAAACCTCTGGCGTTATCAGAATTACTAGATGCTATAAAGTCACTTCACGGCGGGAAAGCAACAGGCCCTGATGGCTACCCTGTAGAATTTTATAAGAAATTCTCCGCTCAACTAGCTCCCCTCCTATTAGCAACATTTACAGAAGCCAGAGACAATCAAACTCTTCCTCAAACTTTTTGCCAAGCATTAATCACCGTTTTTCCTAAACAAAATAAGGACTTATTACAATGTGCATCATACAGACCAATTTCACTTTTGAATAATGACGTTAAGATACTCTCAAAAATTATAGCTAGAAGGATTGAGAAAGTGCTCCCCTCGGTAATATCACAAGATCAAACTGGATTTATCAAGGGTCGACACTTATCCTCAAATCTTCGACGCCTGTTTAATGTAATATACTCACCAACTAAGTCAAACACCCCAGAAATATTATTATCATTGGATGCAAAAAAAGCATTTGACATGATTGAATGGAAATACCTTTTTACTACATTGGAGAAATTTGGGTTTGGCCCGAACATTTGTGCATGGATCAAACTACTGTATACCAATCCAGAAGCTTCAATTTGTATCAACAACATCTGTTCAGACTACTTTAAACTAGAATGAGGTACTAGACAAGGATGCCCCTTGTCACCGCTGCTGTTTGCAATCGCCATTGAACCACTGGCAATACACTGTCGAAATGCTGATCAGATAAAGGGGATTATCAGAGAAGGACTGGAACATAAAATTTCTCTATATGCAGATGATATGGTACTGTATATATCATACCCAGACAATTCTGTGCCTGCAGTCTTAACAGCACTCACAGAATTTCAAAAGATCTCTGGTCTCAGAATTAATCTGAATAAAAGTGTACTCTTTCCAGTGAATTCTCAAGCATATAATATTAGATTAGACACCCTGCCTTTTATCATTGCAGAACAGTTTAAATACCTTGGGGTAAACATCACAAGTAAACATAAAGATCTTTATCAACAAAATGTTGCCGTCTGCATGGAAAAAATTAAGCAAGACTTGCATAGATGGTCAGCCCTTCATCTTACTCTAGCTGGAAGAATTAACACTGTTAAGATGAATATTCTTCCTAAACTCCTTTTTTTATTTCAAAACATTCCAATATACATCAATAAATCATTTTTTAAGCAATTAGATTCAACAATAACCTCAATTATTTGGAACTCAAAACATCCAAGTATCCAAAGAGCGACCCTACAAAGACAAAAGGCAGAAGGTGGCATGACTCTACCTAACTTTTATTACTGGGCAGCAAACATACAAGGTATAAAACCCTGGGCACAAATAGATGAACATACACAGGCCTGGTCCGCAATAGAACTAAAATCCTGCAGTGCTTCTTTATATTCCCTGCTCTGTGCCCCAATAAATGCAAGTTATCGGCAATATACTAATAACCCAATTGTGCTTCACTCACTCAGAATATGGAACCAATGTAGAAAGCATTTTATGATGGAGAAGCTTTTATCTGTGGCACCTCTGCAAGAGAACCACCTCTTTCAACCTTCGCGAACATATGCAGTTTTTAATATCTGGAAAAAATGTGGAATTAACTTGCTTAGAGATCTTTATATAGACAACGTCTTTGCATCCTATGAACAATTACATTCCAAATTGAACATTCCAGCTACACAGTTCTTTCAGTATCTTCAAATTAGGAACTTTGTTAAACAGAACCTGCCTGATTTTTCTCATCTTGCACCCTCTTCCATGCTGGAAAAAATATTGCTCAATCTCAAGGACTCAGACACCATCTCTGCAATATATAAAATTATTTTAAAGTCCCTCCCTTTCAAAGATCCAAGAGGACACAGGGAAAAAGATCTCTTAATCAATATATCAGAAAAGGAGTGGAAAGTAGCAGTGCAGAGAATTCATTTGAGCTCCATATGTGCAAAGCATACAATTATTCAACTCAAAATTATATATCGAGCACATGTGTCTCACCTAAAATTCTCCAAAATGTTTCCAGGTCAAGATCCAACCTGTGAATGCTGCAATCAAGTCCCAGCCTCACTGGGTTACATGTTTTGGTCCTGCACCAAATTAATATCATTCTGGACCAAAATTTTCAATTACCTTTCAGACAGCCTTGGTCTCACAATCCCTCCTAACCCATTAACAGCTGTGTTTGGGGTTCTTCCAGATGGATTTAAAGTGGAGAAGGACAAACAAACTGTGATTGCATTCACTACACTTTTGGCACGCAGACTGATTTTGCTAAATTGGAAGAATCCTAACTCTCCTCTTTTAAGTCAGTGGGAAACCGATGTTCTGTACTATTTGAAATTGGAAAAAAATCAAATACTCAGAGGATCTGTACAGATTTTTTTTCAAAACGTGGCAGGATCTAATCAGTAATATTTTAGAATAAGCTCTTAAAGCACAGATGAAGCAATTATTCCTGCATTTCTTTTTCTTCTCTATCTATCTCTATTGGCTTATCAAACTCATCAATTTAGGTATGTTTACAAACCTTAAGTTTTACTCCGTTGGCCTTGCTCTCTCTCTCTCAGGGGTGGGGGTCGACTTGTTCTTAATCCTACTTTTTGTAAAAATTGATTGATTTGTATGGAATGATTGCAATAAAATTAATAAAGTTAAAAAAAAATGCTTTACTTTGGAACACAATATTCTCTGGGAAATTAATATATACAAGTAATAACTTTGACTTAAAAATAAACTTATCTAGGATAGAATGAATCTGTTTTGGGAAAAGCACATTTTGCTTTCCTCTGTTATAAATTCCAGCTTTTCTTAGGGGATTCCAATGAATTCCCAGGCCAGCTGCATATGAAAAACTAAATGTATTTTAATCAGTTTTCAGTTCTTAGATCCATGACAGTCATCCTGTTTCTAGGTAACTGGGTGGAGAGCTCATTTATTTTTTCATTTATCCACCCAGTTCAGCACTGTTATTGTAGTCAACGTTAAACATCTTCAGACTTCTTCTTAAACATATTTACATTCTTTAGGTGTATTGTACTGAGATCAAGGTTGCTGCCCTCATTTATAACCATATTTGAAATTCTAAAGTCTAAGACATAATCAGATTCATCTAAATCACACAGCTCCTCAAACATGCCAGTCAGTTCACCTTATAAGACAAAATGTATTTCCTTCTAAGCATTAGATTACTAGTACAATCAGAGCTCAAAATGACTGATGCAGCATAACCTGCTATACCTGTTATAGTATCATATAAAGTCCCTTTTTTTCTTTTTTTAAAAAAATTTGACCTTTACAATTTATGATAAAAGTTTTCTTGATCTCATTTGCATATAACCATTGTTTACAGGAAAGATTATTAATTTCAAGTTCAAAAGCAGTTTATGCTGCATAGAGTATACTTTCTGTAGCTTACTTTGAAGAACTGCTTCAGCTCTCTATGTCTCTGTGTGCAATAATTAGCTTAGAGAGTCTCCAAACCATATATAGAACAAAATACCTGCTCTTTAAAAATCATTATTTCCCTTAGGTTTTGTTTTAATCTAAATCATTAAAAAAAGTTGGGAAATATATTTTAGTAACATCAGACTCGGCTTCTTGCTTAGAATACTTTTGTATAAAATAACACAATATTTTGTTGAAGGAATGTAATGAAGGAAAGAGGACATCCCAAATTATAAACCTAAGACTTGTTATTAGAAAACAGAAAGGAAGAGAATGAAAATGGTTATACTGTATCTTTGCCTTGGATCCCATTTGCTCTTGTTTGGTGTACTGACGATGCCCAAGAGTTCTCCATTTGTCAGTTTGCTTGAATTCATTTTTAAGTAAGATTATTACATTAGTTGAGCCATAATGGGCCAGAACTGATTTCCAGCATATATTGCAGCAGTTATGGGGAAGGTTGCTGGACATCACCTTATTAAACATGTTAATCCTTGCTAGTAAAATTCTTAGTATTCTTGTTGATGCGTTTGTCCCAAATTACCAAAGTTATGCAGCTTTTAATTCTTCAGTTTGCCTCATAGGGTAGTTCTGCCAATAATGTGATGCATGTTCAGATAATTCCACAAACCAAAGATCTTCATTTTAAACGTTCAGTAATAATTTAAGGCAGAACAATTCACACAAAAATAAAGAAAAAACTGATATTAAATAAAAGAAATGTTCTTGTTTAAGAAAAGTTCTGTTTAACGCTTATACATCATTTCTCTGAATTTGGTCATACAGTTGTTAAGCATGGTCAGAAAACTGTATGCCAATCTACTAATCGCAAACTTGTACAATAGTCCATGCTAGCGGTGAGACTGTTTCCTAACTAACTTAATTAACACTCTGTTTTATAGATATAGCTAGGAAAGTTCTATTTTGTTTTAACTTACATGGGGTAAAAGGCTGTACCATATTCTAAGTAACTATGAGAAACTGATATTCTATAGAAAATAAGCAAACACTTTTATGAATGTAACATTAAACATTAACCTTCTACGATTAGCTCTTACAACTGTCTCAGGACACTGATTGTAATTGGTTAATAGTGTCAGCAACAATAGCAGGAGTAAAACAATGACCTTTCAAAGACTTCTTGTCTTACTTTTTTTGAATAAATATGAGAGAGGTTGCCTAAATTTGTTTAGCAGTTCCACTGGTTTTAATGCTTGATACAAGACTGAAGTAGACTCTACATAAGAGTAGAATATTCAGGAATTGGCCGAAAATGTAATAAGAAAGTCAAACAAGGGAAACCCTCTGCATTAGTGTATTAGGATGAACTAGACTTGTCAAAATGTTTAAATAATCAGAATGCCAGGTTCAGTGTTATGACCACTTCCCTGCTCCTCACAGAGCAAGCACATCATGGACCCAGAAGCATGTGATCTGGTGTTTAAAAGCAAACATTGTGTTTTCTATACTAATAAAAGGCAAAGCCCTCACTCACTCACTCATTCACTCACTCACTCACTCACTCACTCACTCACTGACTGACTCATCACTAATTCTCCAACTTCCCGTGTAGGTAGAAGGCTGAAATTTGGCAGGCTTATTCCTTACAGCTTCCTTACAAAAGTTGGGCAGGTTTCATTTCGAAATTCTACGCGTAATGGTCATAACTGGAAGCTGTTTTTCTCCATTTACTGTAATGGAGATGAGCTTGAAACCCGTGGGGGCGGAG
>JANRMT010062808.1:62876490-62900417 GCA_026402145.1 Polypterus bichir lapradei | reverse complement strand
ATATATATATATATATATATATATATATATATGACAGCAACACTCATCACTCACAACAGTGACAAAACAATTACATTGACAATCATGTTACGTTATTTTCAAAATGTTTCCTTTTCTTTTTCATTGCTTCTTTAACACACTACTTCTCCGCTGCGAAGCGCGGGTATTTTGCTAGTTATTTTATAAAATGGAAGTGCTTTTACTGGTCTTATGTGATCTATGCACCATTCCTAGAGTCACAGCTGTAACTGCCTCCAATTTTCCTGTCTATACCCACCTTAATATGAAGAAATTCTTCAATTTTCCTTTCTGATCAGTGGTGGTCCCTTCCTTAATCCTGTTACATCTGTAAGCCATTTCTGCTTATCTGAGTCCTTTGCTCTGTAGGCAGCCTCTTATGATGGAGCATTCTTTAAAGTAAACTATTCTGGCATTTCATGGATAAGTAATTTTAAGCTCTGTTCAGTTGTCTGCTAGTGTGACCTTATCTATGTTTCACTAGCTCTGAGCCACCAAGTGGCACTGTTGTTCAAACTGTAAAAAAAAAAAAAAGCAGTGTAAAAATCTGGGTCGGAAATTCGTCTATGGTCTTTCTCTGATTGAATGAGGGTGGTGTGAAATTTTGTGAGAGATTGGTCCAACAATCTTCATTTATAATCTGCACATATTTATATACACACACACACATTTAGAGTGATATTATATAAGATTAATGATTTTTAGGTGGTAAGGTGGTTAACATTGCTGACTTACAGCTCTGATATACTGTACACAAACAGTGACTGGACCTACATTTGAATCCAGAGCCTAATCACTGTCTGCACTGTTTGCATATTCTTCTTGTGTCTTTGTGAGTCTTTCTCCCTTTGGTAAAGTGAGGTCCACAGCTGATCGGCATCTTTTTAAATAAATAATCTCCGCACTTGCGTCTTGGCAAGAGGGGGTTGGTAGCATGGCAAGAGCAGTTCCTGGACGCGATGTGGGAGTAGACAGCCATACACTAATTGACACAGCTGTGCCAGTTCCCCATTTTAAAAGGGGAAGCACAAGTGCAAGGAGGGGGAGGATGAAAAAGAAAAGACAGAATGGAAGTTACTGAGAGAAAAAGGTAGGAGTTGGAAAGAACTGGTGCAGGTGCAAGCGAGAAAGTGAAACACAGAAGGCTTGCGGGAGAGAAGGCAGGCAGCTGGGAGGAGAGCCCCTGGAATGGGTGTGTGGCCGACACTCGGGGGCAGAAGAAGTGGTCGCTCCAGCTGAACTGTTACAAGGAGCAGCAGTGACCGGAAATTGCGCAACCAGCCGTGGAAGACCGGGAAGGCAGTGGGGGTCAAGGAGGATTGGGAGGAGAGCCCTAGCATGAGTGCCATGGCTGTTAGGGACCTGAGTCTCAGTCCAGCGAGGGAGACTTACCGTAGCCATAGGACGGCAGGCAACTGGACCTGTGGAAGGTCAGCTGCACCTGTCAGTATGGCAACTCCTCTGCTGCAAGGGCCGTACGGGATAAGCAGAGGAGCCACCAGTGTTAAAAGAAGAAGGCACCGGGCTTTAAGAAAGAACTGTTCCTGCCAGTGGATTTTAACCTTGATTTATAGAAGGTTTGTTTTGATTGTAACCTTCACATTTTGCACCTGTTTTAATATGATTATTTATTTATTGAATATTTTTATGCACTGCACTTTTGAACACTTGTTTTGGATTGTTTTAATAAAAGCACCGAACACTTTTGTATATTCTCCTTGCTTCATTTGGGGATGACTATCGACATGAGAAGAGCTTGGAGCTGGACCCGTACCATCACACTCCCCAATAACCCAGTTTTCACCCTTACTTCAAAGATGTGTATGCTAGGACTATACACTGCCCAGGTATGAGTAAATGTGGGTGTGTGTATGAGTGTGTCCTGCAAGGAACTGGTACCTCATCCTGGATTAGTTCATGCAATGTGCCCAGTGCAATTCAGGTTCTGAATTGAATAAAGTGAAAAATTAATTTTTAATTCTTAAAATGACATTTGTATTATTACAATATTTTTTACAAAGAATGTACAATAATAATATATATTTTTCTTTCTTGTAAGGGTAACATAATTAAAGCTAATATTATTATTGTTAGTAAACCTAAAGTCATGGGAAGCTAGGACTTCAATAGCAATAGAACTTAGCTTTAGGCAGTTCATCATGGGACAGCATTATGCACATAAACACATCCTTCATACAAAAACAATTTTAAATCACCAATTAAAGAACAGGTTTGGTATTTTAGTTGATTTTTTTCATAATCATGATATATATTATTTTTGTCATGGAAAATTGGGATCTTAAGTGAAGTGAAACATTGTCTGCCTTTTCTTAGTTCCAGTAAATGGTCTTCCAGAGGTGAGAGATGAATTCATCTTTCATAGAGCCACTCGATTTTATTCCTGGCATACCCTGACTACCTATTTGAGTTTTCCAGGTCTTTCCAGCAGCTGCTTCATCCTTCCAAGGCACCACACCACCAAGTCGTGATCAGTTAATTGCTCTTGGGATGCGTAATAATACTTTAGGTAATAGTCAAAAATATTTATTGGAAAATAGTATAAATTTTACTATATCAGTGTAATACATCATAATATTTCATATAATTTTGTGATGAAGCATGATGTGTATGGCTCCCATATGCTTTTGTACTGATTTTTCACTCTTCTTCTTTTCCAGTGCATATCTCAATTATTTCTCTTTTCAAATCAATCAATCGGTTTTTGGTGTATAGATAGATAGATACTTTATACAACACAATCAAAAGATATTTTACGGTGCAAACAGCAATACAGAATGCTTCATACTTTAATAATGGATAGTTCTGGATGCATGGGTGTTTTATGTTAAATATTTATGTTTAGGGTGGCCACAAACCATTATTGTGTAAACAATATTTCACCTATTTTAATGATTAATCTAATGGCTAATGTTGTCCAAGTAAATGCATTTTATTCATTGAATTTGAAATAATTAGGATATAAAAAAACACAATTAAAATAACTCCAACAAGACAAACAACACTATTAACAATAAAAACTCTATTATAATAAACAAATCTAGGGTCGAGACGTGATTTTCTCGGAGACACTTTAATGTACCATGAGACAAGGAAGTAAGACAAAAGGACAGCTGCTGTACAGGCTATTAAATGATCGACGCGCAGCACGACATACAGATCACGCAGCACGGCACAAGCAGCAGCAGCAAGCCAGCTGATCGAGCATATATGAGGTAAAAAAATGTATTTGTTTCCCATTGTATCACTGTTTAAGAGGGGGTTTCGGAGGAGCGACGGCATCTCCTTAGCATGCGTTCAGCCCCCCTCTTCACAACGCGAGAGGCAGAGACGCGAAGTGGCTGTAATGTACCTTGGCCTGGGCACTATTATTCACTACAGCTTTATCACTGGCAAATATCAAGAAATAAAAAATTAATGATAAAATATTATAATAAAATAAAATAAAATCAATAAATCCTACTAAAAAAACTATATATAACTAAAAAATTATATATTTGATTAATAATTGGCTTGTTAACATAACTTCATATCAGCAAACCAATTTAAAACAACAGCAAACAATTGGGCCTCTGGATTCTTTTAGATCTCAGTGTTACAAAGGGGGAACTTTAGCATGTCCACATACTCTGAGATAAGACCCTCTTCATATGTGACTAAATTTAAATCAGCTGGAAACAGGCATTCAGATGCAGTAGATGTGGCACATACACAAATATGATTTTGCCAGAATAGACAATGTGAGGAACTTTTCCTTTTTTAGTTGAATATAATCTGCACTGTAATACTCACTGTCTCGTGGTTCTGAGTTAGACCCGAGGCGTGAGTCTAGCAAAGACGCTTACACTTGCACTAAGTGAAACATTGCTTAGCTCAGATGGCACAGCTGTTTTAATCGAGTCTTCGCCTCCGGATTACAGTTTTACTCGTGTGGATCGCCAAGGAAAGAGAGGCGGCGGACTAGCAAACATTTACTCAAGCCGGTTAAAATGTAAAGATGTCAATTTTGGTAAATTCAAGTCCTTTGAGTATCTCACCATTATTATTCATGGAGATTCTCACGTTCTAGTATTATCCGTGTACAGTAATCCCTCGCTATATCGCGCTTCGACTTTCGCGGCTTCACTCTATCGCGGTTTTTAAATGTAAGCATATCTAAATATATATCACGGATTTTTCGCTTATTTGTAGCATAGGACCCCTTGAAACCCATCCATTGACCTCAGGTTAAGAACCCCTGTTTTAAAGAAATTCTTCACAAATAATACAAATAAAGGGTGGTATCTGTATATTCAGCCGTGGCTGAACCCTAACAGTACCAAGGGTAGATCAGCTTATTGAGATACAACTATAGATGCGACTAAAGGGTATTGGCAGACTCCTTTGATGGATTCTGCAAAGAAATAATGTACTTAGCACCCCAGTGGACATTGGTAAAACTATGCTTTTCCATTAGTACAGTGTCCATTTTAGGACATCCTCCTCCCTCCGAGAAAACTCCATCATTCCTACTACCTCCGACAAAATATTCCTCCTCCCTGCGAGGAATCCCCCGTCACCCCTCCTCCCTCCCCCCTCCCCTCTCCTTCCTTCCACCACCGTCCGCTCTCAGTTCTCCGATGTCCGTTTTCTGTCATCCACCCTCCTATCTCTGTCATCCGTCTTCAGCTCTCCGTCAACCCCCACACTCCCCCCGCACATCACAGCATTTTCATTAATGAAGTAACGTATTACTCCAGCTCCACCTTCTTCACAAGTTCATTAACCGAATTATTTGTCAATTATATTTGCAGTAAGAATTTACAGTACGACTCAAACGTGGGAACGAAGGTAAATGATGTTGTTGAGTGTCTTTTAATACTGTGTAAGCATATATATTAACACGTGTGCATTTACGGGGTGATTTCTCAGGCTTAATAGCTCACCTTTTATTAAAAAGTTAAACGCAAACTTTTTTCATTCTGAAAGGCACAAACCACGTCGGATTTCAGCCATTAATCGCACAAAAATTTCGGTACACCAAATAAATAAGCGCAACATATTAACAGTTGTATTGTATGATTATAATACATATAGAAATGTGTTAATCGTTAACTAATAGTATGGGATGGTGTTTTTCAACTCAGCTACAGATGCCGATGGAAACCAGAACTGCTTTGGAAAAATACGAACGCCTTAAGGCCGATCTGGAAGAAGGTAGCACAGCGCCTTGATTTAAACGATTCCATGTCTTGGTGGGTTTGCATAGCTTGTTGTCAATATCTTTACACCTGTTTTTTAAGGCTTATTGAGTGAAAGGGGCTTTCATGAAAAAAGTTAGGGCTTTGCTACAGGATACACCCTCCACAATTCAAGGAAGTAAAAATAAAGGTACTGTATATATTTTTGTTTTATTTAAACCTTTTAAGTTTGAATGGGGGGCGGCACGGTGGCGCAGTGAAAGGTGCCAGTTAGGAGACCCGGGTTCGCTTCCCTCCGTGGAGTTTGCTTGTTCTCCCCGTGTCTGCGTGGGTTTCCTCCGGGTACACCGGTTTCCTCGCACAGTCCAAAGACATACAGGTTAGGTGCATTGGCGATTCTAAATTGTCCCTGGTGTGTGGGTGTGTGCGCCCTGCGGTGGGCTGGCACCTTGCGCGGGGTTTGTTTCCTGCCTTGCGCCCTGTGTTGGCTGGGATTGGCTCCTGTATTTAGGATATGGCGGGTTGGATAATGGATGGTTGGAAGTTTGTATGCATAGCCCCATTTGGCCGTTTTAGTTTTTTTTTTCTTACTTCAGTAATATTTCAGCAAACCCGGAGCTTGTCAGTTCAAATCCTGGTACTGACACCACTGTGTGACCCTGAGGAAGTCACTTCACCTACCTATGCTACAAAAAACAAAAGCAATGCAACAAATTGTACCTCAGATGTTGCAAGTTGCTAGGATAAAGGCATAAGTCAAATAAATAAATATGTATTACACACATAGGAAAATTTATTTTCAGTTAAGTCATCTGCAGCAAACCTTTATAAATGAGGGTTTCTCCTTTTTAGATAGTGCAAACTGTTTTCTCTTGGAGAGCTTTTTTCATTTCATTGAAAATTAAAGCAGCAACTCCCAAAATATGTAGCTCTCTTATTAATTTTTCAACATTGTGTAAAATAACTTCATAAAGTAATATAAAAGGTTTAAATACTGGTTATCCTTTTACACTAAAATATTACTAAAGAGATACAAAAAAAGTAAAATGCATATGTTGTTTTTCTTTAGGGAGATTAAATAGCCTATTACTGAAGAAATAAAAAAAAACAAAAACGGCTAAATGGGGCTATGCATACGAACTTAAAAGGTTTAAATAAAACAGAAATATACACCTTTATTTTTACTTCCTTGACTTGTGGAGGGTGTATCCTGTAGCAAAGCCCTAACTTTTTTCATGAAAGCCCCTTTCAGTCAATAAGCCTTAAAAACAGGTGTAAAGATATTGGCAACCAGCTACACAAACCCACCTAGACATGGAATCGTTTAAATCAAGGCGCTGTGCTACCTTCTTCTAGATCGGCCTTAAGGTGTCGTATTTTTTCAAAGCAGTTCTGGTCTCCATCGGCATCTGTAGCTGAGTCAAAAACCATTATCCCATACTATTAGTTAACGATTAACACGTTTCTATATGTATTATAATCATACAATACAACTGTTAATATGTTGCGCTTATTTATCTGTTGTACCGAAATTTTCGTGCGTTTAACGGCTGAAATCCGACGTGGTTTGTGCCTTTCAGAATGAAAAAAGTTTGCGTTTAACTTTTTAATAAAAGGTGAGCTTTTAAGCCTGAGAAATCACCCCATAAATGAACACGTTTTAATGCACATGTGTTAATATGTATTAAAAGACACTCAACAATTAACGTAATTCACCTTCGTTCCTGCGTTTGAGTTGTGCTGTAAATTCTTACCGTAAATATAATTGACAAATAATTCGGCGAACGAACTTGTGAAGAATGTGGAGCTGGAGTATTACGTCACTTCATTAACGAAAATGCCGTGATGGGGGGACGGGGGTGGTGTGGGGGTTGACAGAGAGCTGAAGGGGGATGACGGAGATAGGAGGGTGGATGACGGAAAACGGACATCGGAGAACTGAGAGCGGACGGTGGTGGAAGGAGGGAGGAGGGGTGACGGGGGAATCCTCGCATGGAGAATGAATATTTTGTCGGAGGTAGTAGGAATGATGGAGTTTTCTCGGAGGGAAGAGGATGTCCTAAAATGGACACTGTACATTAGGGCTGTGGCATCCTTTCAACATCTGTTTTACACACTGCTTAAGCCACATAATGCTCATTGTATATTCTGTTTCAACAATATTATTGTCTATAGTGGAACCTGGAAAGAATGCTTATGCCATCTTGTAGCAATACTTGAATTTTCTGGACTTTTAGAAACAACATATTTAGAATTTATTGCAGGTCATTGTAAAGTAAACCTATAAATGTCCAACACAGGTGCCATCAATGAATCACCATACTCTAAAAATAAGAGACAATCCAAAATCAGGTAGTACAGGAGTTTTATACTCTTTTAGCAGCCAGGATGCCTCTTCGCTGAGAGGACTGGGAGAGCAAGCATGGGCAGGACAGTACCTCCCCGGGACACAAGATGGCAGCCCCCATGGGTTGCAGTGGTGCCTCGGACTCCCATAGGGCTTCATGTGGGATGGAGTTGTCTACAGCCTTGTTGGGATCTGGAGTTACCGCCATGGGGTGCTGCAGCTACACCAGAGCCCTCTAGAGGTTTTGTCACACTGGTATAGTCGGCAGGATTCCTTTCCAACTGTAAGGCTGGGACTTGCACTTTATTTTGTGTCCTATGCCTGTCTGTGTCATGGTTGGCCTTTACAATGTTAAGAATCTCAAGCCAAAACTGCAATATGAAGCTAAAACATGCCCTAAATTAAATGGCCATTTTTGGCTGCTCCTAATGTTTCTGAAAGTGTTTATTTTCCAGACTGATGCATTCAACAGAGGATCTGAAGCATTGTCGGGACAGATCGTCAAGTGATTGCAATGCTCCATAATGTACTTAAGAAGAAAACTAATGGATCAAGAGTAGAGGTGGCTGATTGTGAAGTGAAGTGCCATATGGTACTATTTGTTAGGAACATTATTTCTGTGGTGACTGATCACACCCCATTGCAGTGAAAAGTATAGCATGCAAATTGAAATATTAATTCAATTTTGCTTCCCAACATTTGAGCTATACACTTTTCAAGTAGTTAACAAAATGGTGACTCTCCATGTTGATGTTGTACTTTGAATCTTTAGTCTCATAAGGCATTCGGTCTTATTTATAATGTGGAACTGAAGGAGTTTATGTTCAGAATGTGATCATTCGATTGAGCTTTCAGGACCACATTAAAGGAGACTCAGAGAAACATGATGTTGAGAGGTAACCTTCCCAACTGTTCTGTCTACAATTACTGACCTGGAAGGAATTCAGGATCCATATTGTAACCCCAACCTCAATCTGGCCACTAGCCAAAATACCTATAAATGGACTTCCACCACCTCTCATCTCACACATGTTTTGTGAAGACTATGGCTATATAAAAAAAGTATGCTGCAACCTGCCTGATAACATTTTTCAACTCAATGAAGTGAAGCAGAAATAGATACATTCTCCTTAAACACAGTCTGTGGTTTCTGAGCAGTGACATTTATATAAGCTTACTGTGTGCTCAGGTGTTTATTGAAGAAAATTGATTGATAAAAAGTGTCATACAATGCTACTGTATATTGGTGTGAAAGTTAGCTGCCCCTATGTAAATTCAATTAGTTCAGACATGTATGAGAAAATACTCCCACGGCACAGCAGACCCAAGTTTTATTGCAACTACTGTTTTATCAGAAATAATTCTTTCCTTTAACAAATTGACACATTTAATTGAGTAAGTAAGCATAATAGGACTGAACCTATGCCTATATCTGGGGACTTGGCAATGAGTTATTTCTTCTTACAGCTACTGTATATTATTCATTGCAAGTATTCCATGGCTAACGAATAAGATTCAGATCACCCACAAGCACCTTTTGAAGTTTTAAAAAGAAAAAAATGATTTCCTTCATTGAATTTAAGAATAGAAAAATAATTGTAACACAGTTGTGCAGTCATAAACCGAACGAAATCTCAAGGGAAATGGCCTTCCGTATGAAAGAGGAAAATTAAATCAATTTACAGTGCTTGTTCATGGCTTTTACCTCACCAGGCAATGAGATGTAGAAGTGTTCAAAAAAGAAAAAATCTTTAAGAATGCAAGCAGAGCACCTGCATCTATGAAGTGATTAAAGACAATGAAATATCTTACAATTTTCACTTGTATTCTTTGCTTTATTGAAATCAGTGCTGCTCCCAAAAACAATGATATAATTTTGAACTGCTAATTTAAGACAAATGATCTACTGAAGGTCCAGTACCCTGGGTTTGAATCCAGCACAGTCATCTTTGTGGAATTTGCACATTTTCCCCTCGTCTATAATGCATCCCAAAAGACTTGCAAACTATCTTAATTGGCAGCTATACATTCACCTTAGTTTAAGTAACTGTGTTCTTATGTTTGTGCCATGTGATAACTGGCACTTTCTCCAGGATTGGTTGTTGCACTGGACTGAGCTTTTCTGTAATAGGTTTAAGACCCTGTGACCCTGAATTGGATTGGTTTGAAGGATTCAAGGAAGCCTGAGGCCACCTTAGGGAGCTCTGCACAGAAGGCTAAATGACATTATGAGGAAGGAGGTATTTTGCAAATGATTGTGCACTATATTCTTGGAATGTGCACTGTGAACCAGCCATCCTATCATGTGGACAAAGTCCAAAGCTCCTTTTATAAGGCTTCTCTGAGTATTAGGGACTTCCTTTGTGTCTTTTTCTTTTGATGGTTTGAGTCCTCCCACATTTATTCATGCTTTGTATAGGAAAGGCAGCAGTGATGCTGGAAATTGGAATTGGGAGATGAATCACAAGATGAATGGCAAGCCACAAATCACAACAGTAAGACAAGAAACTAATAATATAGTTGTAATACATGTAACAATAATCATATTCAAAGATGAGGCAGAAAACTGAGAACCAGGGAATTAATACATAAATAGATCTAGTCAAAAACAGAACAGTAATTTGTAATCTAGACATTCAAAAATAATAAAAGCAAGAAATGTTTGGGGTTATTTTATTTTGGTAGAGCAATATATTACTCTACTTTCCCCTTTTGTGTTATTAACGTGTAGCCTATGTTAGAATGCCTCAGATCTGCCTTACATATTTACCACTGTTTATAAGGTACTGTACCATATAACCTCTCCGGACCTTCCCTTCTACATTTATAACCTCAGGGAATTAGGTGTAGTAAAAGACAAGCAGGAGTTTAGTTAAACTTTAAATAATGTATTATTGATAACTAGACATTAAGTCCGTTACAATAACGGGCGCTAGAACAGTAGTGCATAAACATTAGTAGGAATAGTCTATATTAAATGGCAAGGGATTGTGTGCCTTTAATTTTCTCTCTCAGTAATACTGGTTTGTATTTCCGTAAAATGCCTGTAATTTTGTCTGACACTAATACAGTGGAACCTCGGTTCACGACTATAATTCATTCCAAAACTCTGGTTGTAACCCGATTTGGTCATGAACCGAAGTAATTTCCCCCATAGGATTGTATGTAAATACAATTAATCCGTTCCAGACCGTATGAACTGTATGTAAATATATATATAGTTTTTAAGCACAAATATAGTTAATTATACCACTGAATGCACAGCGTAATAGTAAACTAAATGTAAAAACCTTGAATAACACTAAGAAAACCTTGAACAACAGAGAAAACTAACACTGCAAGAGTTTGCGCTATAGCCTTACGACCCGCTCACTAAAAACACTTTTTTTAATGAGTTTTAAGCACAGGGAAAAAATGAACATTTGAAAAATCCGTAATTTAATAAACAACCAAGAAAAGTAACATTGCAAAAATGCACGCACGGGCCTGTGTGTGTGTCTGTCTCTGTCGCGGGCCTGCCTGCGTGTGTGTGTGTGCGTGCTTGTCTGTCTCAGTTGCGGGCCTGCGTGCGTGTGTGTGTGTGTGTGTGCGCGCGCGCGTGCGTGTCTGTCTCTCTCTCGCGCGCGGGCCTGCCTGCCTGCGTGTGTGCGTTTCTGTCTCTCGCACAGGCGGGCGTGCGTGTCTGTCTCTCGCATGGGCCTGCGTGTCTGTCTGTCTGTCCCTCGCGCGCACGCACCTGTGTGTGTTTCTCTCTCTCTCTGCACACACAGGGAATGCACAGGAAGAGACTGAACACGTGCCGTGTGGCCCCGCACATGCGCACTTCAGCAGAAGACACACACACACACAGACACCTGGACGCACACAGGGGTTTTATTAAAGAGGATAGTCATAGATAATAACAATAAGCAAAGTACATTTGAATATTGGGAACCATACAACCTGATAAATGGTGATGTGTAGTTTCAGGCGGCACACAGACTTGTTAGTTACTTAAAATGTCTCTAGTTAAGGCGTCATTTGTGGTCAGCTTTCTTCAGAACAGGCAGCATGCCTGTCTCAATATGGCTGCTTAGCTGTGCTCTTCATTGTGTTGTCCTTTTCAGTTCATGGTGTGCGAGATGGTCTTTCATCACTTGGTCAGAGAAAGAGAGGGGGTAAAGCAAGCAAATTTAAAGGTTTCCTGTCCAACCCCTAGAGCCAATAGGGTGTCATGGGATCTTGTCTGTTTCCCCAACACTGCTTTTAACCTGATCCAACATTAGATCCAACAACATATCTACTCCCTCTTTCCCTAAACTCTTCCACCCTTCTGCAGGTATTTGTTGCCTATCCATCTTGCATTCTTTCTCCGTCATTCTATTTCTCCTTATTCTTGATACTATCCCTTCATTTAGGGACTGTGGGTGCCCCTTTCAAAATATGTGCTGTATAGATAGACAGATAGAAACATATCTTGGCAGATATTTAAATAGAAGAAAAAACTCAAACTAAAATAAAATTCATAAAGAGCTATGTAGTGAGGCTTTGGAACAGCTAGAACCTTAGTTTCAGAAATATCACATATGACTGTGTGATTCAGCAAAATCACTGTTGTTGAGGGACAGTAGCAGTACATTTATTTACAGATTCTATACCATTAATGATTTTCATGTCAAGATTGGTGTTTTCTATCTTTCAGTGGAGCCTGAGGCTGTTTGGTGGGTAAGGTAACCTAGTTAAATTTCATACTGAAGGTCAGTAGACCAAGCACAAAACTCAGGAAGAAAACACATATAAGAGAGTGCAATCACCATTCAAGAGGAAAAATTGCATGTGTGGAGAAGTAAAAGCACATCCAAGTATAGGAGATTTCACTTCTGTGTTTTACTTAATATAGCTAAGATGATGGTTCAGGAGAGACCTTTTGTTAATCATGTTAAAAGCAGATGACAGGACAAGGAACATTAAATAACTAATTGATATTAAATGAGTAAGAGGTCTTAAAATTCAAATACAAATTTCAGATGAAAACATATTAAAATTCTTATTTTATTTAGCTGGCATCTTTATCCAAAGCGACTGGCAACATTTGAGATGCAATTAGTTATATTTCTTTTGTTTTGCAAATTTGTTTTGCTCGGGGTCTCACAGTGTTAGCAGCAAGATTTGAACTAAAATCCTCAGAGTTTGAAGTTGAAAGCCTTAACCATTATGCCACACTTTCTCCCTGTGTTTTGAGAATGTTACACTTCAGAAGTGCAAAACACCTAATGCAGTTCCAACATTATTTCTTTCTACATAGGCTGGCCTGGTCCACAATAATTTAGAAACCATTGGTGTAACATTTAAATCTAAGTGCATAAGCATCATCTAATTCATATGAATTCAACAGAGTGTAACTGCAGTCTGCAATATCAACCATGTCACTAGAGATACACTCAGTCAAGGGTATCATTATTGACATGTCCATTCTAAGGTGTAAGTATGAATAAACATTTTTCATTCCAACATATGCTGCAGTATAAACAAATAAAGAAAATCTTTAGAAGGAAAAAGTTACAGAAAATAAAAAAGTACTAATCAAATCTAAGCCTATTGACTGTCACATAGACGGGAGTCACTGACAGAATGGCTGCAGGGGTTCCAAACTTGTGTTATGGGAGGCCAGCTTCTCCTCTTTGCAGTGTGGACCACCAGGCTGGCACTACCACCTGAACCCAACACAGGGACACAAGTTCAAAGCGCACACAATTTTTATTTTTTACCTCGTGGGAAATGCCTCCCCCCATTTCTGACAAATATAGCACAGTTCCCAGCACAAAGCACAACACAGATCCTTCCTTCTCTCATTTTTCTTCCTCCACTCCTCTGGTCAACTCTGGCTCTCCGAGTAATGGCTGCTGGCTCCTTTTATACTGCACCCAGAAGTACTCCAGGTGCTTGATGGCCTAGTTTTCAGCAGCATTTCCGGGTGTGGTGGAAGAACTGCTTAAAAGGGTTCAGCAGACCCTGCTGCAGCACCCCCTGGCAGCACCCATGGATCCCAGCAGGGCTGCACCAAAGTCCAACTCCGATGAGGCACCACTGCAAACCTGGGGGTTTAGGCTGCCATGTAGAGTTCTGGGGGAGGTAATGCTCTGGCCATGCTTGTTCTTCCTGTCCTTCCAGCGTGGAGGCTTCCCAGCCGGGCAACGGCCCTGGCTGCACGCTACAGTAGCTTTAAACAGAATTAGTTATTCACACATTTTGTTCCTGCTCTCATTTTGTTACAATGATGAGTGCAGATCACCAGAATGTTTATTAGAATCAAATGAGACTAGTATTCCGTCTATTCCCATTCTTTTTTTCTAATTCAGTTTTCCTTTATTTTGTTAAAAGTGTCAGTTGTTCATCTGTTGTTGGACTTGTCAGTTTTACAGTATTTGGTATAAGATTCTTAACAGTAGTCCTAATGTTGGCAATGCATCTTTTGTTAGAATTAAATGCAATTCATATTATCTCTATATGCATTATAAAGTTAATTCCAACAGACGGTGCATCACAAGTATTAGCACTAAATACACTTGATCTTGTGTGAACTCAGAAGTTTAACCCAGTTACAGCAAACTTGCTGACATCTTAGTTTCCTAACTCCATTGTGCTGATTTTCTTAACTCAGTAAAGTTCCTGCCTTTGATTTGTCCTCTGGTAATGATGTTTCAAGAGGTGTTGGTGGTCACATCATGAGTGAGTGTGTCCAAAGTGGCATTGGTGGATGCAGACTGCAGTTTGACCCTTTTCAATGAATTACCTGAGCAGCTAAAGCAAAATGTCTTCAATTGCAGAAAAACTGCTTTCACTTCGAAGGAAGCTTCCTTTAGTTGGAACTGCCAGACAGATAGAATATGGCTTACTGTATTCTATATAAATTGGAATAAGACCGAGTATGGTAACTTAGGTACCCTTAAGTAAATTAAAGGTTTGAAATGACGAATGACAGCTATCCCAGCATATGCAGGCTAAATGTGAAATTTTACTCCTGAGAATGCTTTAGATGTTACCTTTAAAGAGGTAGTTGTCTAGAAAATGTAAATAGATAATCAATACCAAAAGCTGGATTAAACAAGGGAGCAGTTTTGTAATCCTTAAGCAGCACAGAGAACAGAATTTCAAAAGAAGAATTAAATGTGTGGTTGCTATATTTACTTTTAAAGATGAGTCACAATGAGAAATAAAACTCTTTCCATTTATTTTAAATAAGCACATTTGAAATTAATTCATGCATTTTTACATTTGTGAATTTGATAAGCATATTTAAAAAGCTAATGCTGTTTATGAAAAACTTACAACAATGCATATACAAAATTAAAACTGACGATTCCAAGGGTAAAAAGACTTAATTTAGTGTATTTTTATGAGATCAGCTTTGCTTGTCTATAAATATTCATGGTGCTCCTGAAGCTCTTTTACCAAAGGAAAATTGAAGAAACAAGTGACAAACTCCTAGAATCTCTCAATTAATAGATAGCAAGCATTAACTTTAGCAAACATGGCAGAAATTTATTTTTGACTTTTTATATTTGACCTTTCTTTTTAATGCTCATTTTAATTTTGTGTTAAAAATATGAATATTCCATCTTTAAATAACTACAGCACTTCAGCAGTTTACTACACAGAATACAGAGAGTTAGTTTAGCAATCCAGTTGAGCCATTAACACTGGAGCACATTAAATAAAATTGCTCTACTCAGGTCATGATAGATGGCACCTTAATCTCAGCATCTAAAACAAGGCTAACTGATTTCTCTGGATCAGAGAGGCATAAAACATCTTCAATGATTACTATATATAGATAATATTACCATATATATTTATATAATTATAATAATTATATTATAATTATATAATGATAGTTATAACTTTTAATTTTATCTATTACTTTTTCCTTTCTGCTGGTTATCATCTTAAATATTGGTGCAACTGTTTTTTTAGGCAACAGCATGAAGAGACCAGTGGTTCCCAAACTTGGTCCAGGGGAACCCCTGTGGCTGCAGGTTTTTGCTCTATCCAGATTCACAATCAGTGATAATAACTGAAATAAAACTGATCTCAATTAATTAGCAGGTCTTTTTTATCTCTTCTCTTGTTCTGCATTCAAAAATGCACAACAGTATGGTTTTTACATTTATAAGATATTTAGAAATATTTCAATTTGTTTTCCTAAAGCTATAAATGCTTAACTCTTTTTTTGTTGTTTTCCTATTATTTTCCCACTTTCCTGCATAGTTTGCTCCCTTCATTTAAACCTAATAGTGATAATTAACAACAAGGAAAGCAGACACCCAGGAAGATGAAAGCTGTAACTGCTTCAGAATCAGACCCACTAAATGGTAAATTATCAATTAAATAACCAGAACACCTGAAAAAAATAAAATGAAAATTATTTTTTAACTTAAAAAATTATATATATTCCCCGATATAACCACTAAGTATATTTTAATTAAAATCTACCATACTTAGTTTTATAAGTTCTACATTGACTCCAGAACACAAAAACTGGGAAATAATAACTCACTTAATTAGATTAGGAGTCCAATGAAAAACAGACGTTGGTTGGAACAAAAACCTCCCCAGGACCGAGTTTGGGACCCACTGTTATTGACTGATCTAAATTTTGGACATGGCCTATTGCTGAAATAGTCATATTTCAGTTTGCCTGTTAACTATTAGAACATCCACTGAGAACGTAGGTGACTTGTTGGAGATGTTTTCCTAAATATGTTTTATTATTATTGCTATTAAATAGTAAATGATGAAACTGACAACAATAAATACCTTGGTGACCCCATATAACTGACGTCTTTGGAGACCCAAGTTCTAAAGTGAATTGAGATATGATGGTCAGTTTCCTATTTGAGAGGACATGTGGCAGGAAGAGGTAGGTTCAGGTGGACTGACACAGAGTTCATTCTGCAAAGGTAGCAGAAGAGAAGGCATCAGAATATAGTGTCATCACCAAAGCTGTCTGCCATGAGCATGAACATGACACAATATGTATATGTATATATATAAATATATATATTTCTTATATAAACGTCTATTCGTGGAAGTGTGTGTATGTGTCTGTCTGTCCGGCCCGGGAAGTTGGAGGGTACAGCATGAAGCTCAAAGAAATCGACTCTGTCGCCAAAGTGAAACCTCTGAGAAAGAGAAACTTGCTTAGCTGCTAGTACTCAAATGAGGCGAGCACATCAGCAAAATGAAACCTCAGAAGAGAGAGAAACTCGCTTAGCCGCGGATAGACAACCGAGGCGAGCATGTCAGCAAAACTTAGCCACTAATGCACAACCAATGCAATTGATTGACTGAAGTGCCAGAATCCATGGTTTCTAGGAGCCTGAGCTTTTTACAACACGGGCTTACACAACTACTATATATACCCCCACACACACACAATACCTATAAAAAATGTTAATTCCCTTAGAAGTTTGCACATTTTTATTCTTTTTTTGACACTTGTCTACAGTAAAAGACTCTTTAATGTCAAAATGAAAACATAATCTCTGCAAAGTATTCTAAATTATTTACAAATATTAAACAAAAAATATTTGATTGTTTAAGCATTTGTAGTGTGACACACCTGAATCATCACTGGTATAGCCAATTGATTTTAAAAGTCACATAATTAGTTAAACAGAGATCAAAAGGTTTCATTTGGTTGTAGTATAAATCCAGCTTATCTGTGAAGTCCAGCCTGTGGTAACTCAGTATTGTTTCCTAACCTACACAATGATGACAACAGAACACTCCAAGCATGTCTGTAAAAAGGTGATTGAAAAGCGTAAGTCAGGGGATGGACACAAGCAAATGTCCAAGTCATTGAATATCTATTGAAGTCCCATTAAATCAATCAGCTGCATATCTGCTAAAAGCAGGCCATCCACAAAATGTGAGTGATCATGCAAGAATATGAGTATTGAGGGAGGTCACCAAGAGACTTCTGACAATTCTGAAGGAGCTACAAGCTACCATATCTGAGACTGGAGTAACTGTGTATACAACAACTGCTGCTGAAGTGTTTCATCAGTCACAGCTTTATGGAAAAGTATCAAAGAGAAAGCCTCTGTTAAAACAAACACATGTGGCATCTCAGTTAGAGACATGTGTCAAGTATAAGACTCTAAAGGTCCTATTGTCTATCTAGTATAATAAAAAAAAATCTTGGGAGACGAGACATTTTATCCTGCGACAAGAAGTGATCTTTTGAAGAGAGACAGTTTCATGTCCCGCGAGACGCGACTTTGTGCCAAGAGATTTAACAACACCCAGGGCCGGAAATAAAAGACAAAGAGTAGATGACAAAGTAGAATGTCGTAAAGAATTCAAAAACGTTGGTGCAATACACATGCAGAACAGGTTAGAGATAATGGAAGTATGAAAATTCTAAAGTCTCAAAAAAATGATAGTAAAGATCGCATTAGCACAAACAATCGGAAATTATTACTTGGTGAATTAATGGAACAGCGAAAAGAGATCAAATATATTGTTCAGATTTAAACTTTAAGTTGAAGACTTGTAGATCATCTCATTCGTGTTGCCATCAAGGAAAAGTAGTGTTTCTTCCCAATGAAGAGGCATATCTGCGAGAATTAAAAGATTGGTTGTTTGGTGAAAGTGAAATCCCGCGAGAGAAAATTTCAAGCCTCGTGAGACAAGACTTTATGCAAAGAGATTTGGAAAAGTCCTGCCCACATCTAAAACATTTACAACCACGCACACGGTTCAATCATTTCTCATTTGTTTGAATGCTATTATCAGACACAGTTCGTGTAGAGAGAAAGAAACAATATTCACTCACGGGCAGTTATACGTTGCGTTGTCATGATGTAATTCAAAACACAGAATCAAAATTTAATGCAATATTGACGAAAAGGTAAAAGCGAAAAGAGATCAATTATATGGACATAGGTGATATGACAGAAATATGTAGATATTGTTTGGCTTTAAACCTTAAGTCAGAGACTTACAGATCGTCTAATTCGTGTTGCCATCAGGGACAAGTAGTGTTTCTTCCCAATGAAGAGGCCTATCTGCAAGAATAATAATAAAAGTATGTTGTTTGAAAGCAGCAGAGACGCGAAGTTGCTGGCGCATAGCACAGGCAGTGGGGTTGGCGAGCAAAGCAGGCAGGAGGCAAAGCCCCCTAGTCTAAATACATGAAAATTGAGCTTTTTCATTATCATACTAAACACCACATTTGGTGTAACCCAAAAAATGCACATTATCAATAACACACACCATCCTCACCATGAAGCATTCCCTGGAAGTCTTGTGACGGTAGAGGGTAACATGAATGCAGGAAAATACAGAGGAATCCTGCAAGACATCTGTGCCTTAGTAGAAGATTTGTTTTTCAGCCAGACAAAGACACCAAGCATAAAGCCAAAGCTACATAGGAATGGCATAAAACAACTGTTAATGTTCTTTAGTGGCCAAGTCAGAGTTCAGATCTCAATTCAATTGAGAATGTGTTGCTGATTTTGAAAAAGGCTGTTCACTTACAATCCCTATGCAACCTGACAGAGCTCGAGCAATTTTGCAAAAAAGAATGGGATCAAATGGCAATGTCTACATGTGCAAAGCTAATAGAGACCTGTGCACACAAATCCATGGCCGTAATTGCTGTCTAATGTGCATCTACTAAATACTTACTTGAAGGGGTTTAATACTTGTTTAATCATTTAGTGTTTTATATTTGTTACTAATTTAGACCACTTTGCAGTGATTTGCTTTCACCTTTACTGTACAGTAAAGAATTTTAATTCTGTTTATCAATGTCAAAAATCCAAATTAAATCCACTTTAATTCAATGTTGAGAGGAATAATTTTTATAGGCACTATATATGAATTTTATAAGTAGCACACGGGCTAAATTATCCAGCCCGTGTGCTACTTATTCCTTACTCAGGAATACACAATGAGTCTTCAGTATAGTTTCTATAGACAGTTTTGCAATTTAAAATCATTGCTTTAGGCACTACACAGCACTGTCTCCTTCTCTAATTCATGTCACAGCCAGGGCTTCTGGAATTTATACCATGAACTGTTGAGTTTTATCTCCAAGTTGTTGATATATCCTACATGATAATCATTTTCTAAACTTGTACTTGATTTACTATCAATATGGTTTGAGTCTTTTAGTGTGGCAGTCTGTGCAGCATTACATATAAACAGTATATTTATTTTTTTCTAAAAGTGCATGTAAGATGGCACCAATGTATAGTAGTCTCACAGATACAGAACCAGGGTGTGATTGTTTATAGTACAAAGAAATCTAGCCCAATATATGGAAGTATGAATGTAGTCATCAGTTCACATTTTAGTGGAAATATGGCTGGTTTCTGTTGTTTACCTGATGCTTCCAGGACAGTCTTCAACACACTGTGTTTTATAATGGATCAAGTGACTTCACCAAACGATACCAGGACAAGGTTTGAATCCAGCACCGGGATGTTGTCAGTGTGCAGTTTACACATTCTACACATCTTCAAGGGTTTTTCTCTAGTTATATTAAAAGACATGCTGATCCGGTTGCTTGGCAATTCCAAACTGGACCCACTTTGAGTGCGATTTTGAGTGTGTGTGTCACTGGGCCATGTGATAAATGGTGCCCCGTCCAGGGCCATTTCCGACCTTATTCTTACTGCTGCCAAAATAGACTTTGGACCTGTGATCTTTAACTGTATTAAGTGGGTTTGATGTTATATTTTGGTTTCTAAATGTGTCAATTATTTAGCTGGCACTTAAGCATCCATCGATTTTCTTAAACATGATTAGACTGACTTATCCAGAAAAAAAATTGGGCCAAACAGCACAGAGTAAGATGTCATTCCTTTACATGGCAGTAACACACACACCTGTGCACACTTATTGGCTGAATTCAAGAATGCCAGGCAGCCTAACACTCACATTTTTGGAATGGGGCTTCCTTCCTGCATTGTGGGTTGCCCTAAAACATTCTTTTTAATAGAAATTTGACAAATTGCTCCTCTAAAAATGTGCTATTTGTTTATTACACACACAAAAAAAATATTAAAAGAATCTCTCTCTTTGCCAATATACAATAGAGACCTTTGGGGGTGGGGACATGAAACAACAGGATACCTAATTGTGAATAATTTTGATAAGACTTTGCTCGAATAAGTGAGATGTAAAATTCTAGGCAGGTAAATATTTTGAAAGGAAATCTATGTTACTACTATAAATCTGAAATTACATTGATGTTTTATTAAAAAATTACCAAAGCTATGACATATATTATTTTGGTAAAACAGATATAATTTTTGTTTCTGTAAATTCAAATACAGCCTAATTTTTCAGTATAAAAATACTCCTTTGGCAGGTACCTATTAAATGCTGAGAGGGACTCATAGGAGGTCTCTACTCAATGTTTAAAACTCCAGCAGTAAGAGCAAAGAAAGAATACACTGCACAACTATAAGAATATTTTTGCAGTGGCAAATGCTTAAAAGAACATACTCTGGGTGCTCTTATGCTAATGATTATATTTAGTCCCATATAATTAATATTAAGTTACCTACAAGGCTAAATGTAATGCCTATGAAACACAAATGAAGTGAAAAAGCAAATTGTTTACCAAGTAATATGGTTTTCACTGTCCAAGTAGAAACTAAGAACCATAGTATTAGGACAGGGATGTCCAATGTGTCGATCGCGATCGACTGGTAGATCGCAAAGGTAGTGCAGGTAGATTGCGTTGCATTCAAAAAAAAATTTTTTTAAACATTAGTCTATCATATATCCTCCCTATGGCATTTGCCACTTGATTGACATACAGGGCAGCCAGTCTGAGATCTCCTTTCATCTAACACGCTGATCATCCCGCACGCAAGAGAAAAGAGAGGGAACTAAAATCGCAGTTAATCGGACAGCCATCATTTTTCACTCGGCTGAATTCAAAAACTCTTTGCATTATTCGGCTCTGCTTATTTATGCAAGTCAGCCTTTTCCCACATGAAAGTTATTGAATCCAAATACTGTAGTGTCCATAAATGTATTGAATTGTTATTGTGCCATAAAGGTTATTCAGTTATGCAAGGTATGACAACATATATTTTATGTATAAAGTATACTCAGTATATCTATACTAATAAAAGGCAAAGCCCTTACTGACTGACTCACTCACTCACTCACTCACTCACTCATTCACTCACTCACTGACTCACTCATCACTAATTCCCCAACTTCCCGTGTAGGTAGAAGCCTGAAATTTGGCAGACTCATTCCTTACAGATTACTTACAAAAGTTAGGCAGGTTTCATTTCGAAAATCTACGTGTAACGGTCATAACTGGGACCTACTTATGTACATATATACTGGCCATAGCCTGCAGCTCGGTCGCCATGTGAGGCAGAGTTACGTCCCTCATCGTCACGCCTCCCACGTAATTGAGTGCCTGCCCATATAAGGCCGTCCGTCAGCGGCAATCCAATAGAAACACTCTGCCGCTAAATATTCGCGGGTGAAGGGCTGTGCTTATGCAGACGAAGATGAGATGGTCAGGGTGGTGTTTGGCACAAACTCAGCGAAACTGCGGGAGAAACTTTTAAGTGCCGGGTCTTAGCTAACATTAAATAAAGCCGTGGACATCGCATGAGATAGCACAAGCACAGCTGAGAACCTTCGATGCATGTACACCGAGTGGCTCACGTGAACTGACTGTGAACGCAGTACGCAGACAAAAAGCAACAGCTCCAAAGAGCGCTGAAGAAAAACTGCATTACACAATTGAGAAGGCAGCAAAAGAATATGAAGCGAGTGACGCATACAAGCATATTCATAAGTGCAGCTACTGTGGAAACAAAGCACATGGTGGAAAAAGTCAATGTCCAGCTAAAGGAAGACAATGTAAAAAAAACCCGTGCATGCAGTGTGTAACGTCTCAGATAAAGAGGAAGACGTGCTATTTATTGATGCAGTAAGAAAGAAATCGATGAATGAAACCTGTTATCTTTACAACGGTTGACAAACACAATGTAATTTGAACACAACACATCCTCCAAATACGAACCTGATTGAAAGAAATAATGATAATCTATTCCTTGATGACAGCAACACTCATAACAGTCACAAAACAATTACATTGACAATCATGTTACGTTATTTTTAAAATGTTCCCTTTTCTTTTTCATAACTTCTTTAACACACTACTTCTCCGCTGTGAAGCGCGGGTATTTTGGCTATATATATATATATATATATATTATACATACTGTCAAATAAACGAACCACATGCCGTGGCGTAACGCAAGAGGCTTCACCTCTAGCACCGAGGTTCGATTCCAGAGAAGGGGTGCAGTGAGTGAGTACGCCTGAGTACACCTGATGAGCCCAGAATTGGGGCGAAACACGTGTCGTGTACTCTTTACATTATTTGACAGTAAAACTATTTCAATATATATATATATACACACACACACATACATATATATCAGCGCTTCCCGATTCATTTTACCCTTGCACCTCCTGTGACGGACGAGGCCGATTTCACACCCCCTTGGTTTGAGAAGAAGTATGAAAAAATATGAGGTTAACGCAGAAAAACTGACCACCAATTAAAGCTTTATGAATAATGGATATTTTATTCGCCATCAATAATTGTTTTGGTAAAGCCATACTCAGTGTAATCCTCCTTCCATTTTCTAATTTTTTCGCGACTAGCCATGATTAAATGAACGGTAAAACAGTAAGAGCGAAGCGAAGGTGACTTATTGAGGCAGGCAGGCAAGAGCACAATATCACGCGGGCTCGATGTAGTGTGCATCAAGTCGATCTAAAATGCGTGATCAGATTCAAAAAAATATATCTTTTCTATTTGGAGTTCTATTTGGATATAAGTAGGTTCTATTTAGTCGACAGAAATATCTTTGGTAGGAATGTAAGTTAAATTTAGTCTTTAAATTGCTATGGTGAAGAAAAAATTATGCAATGATGACTAAATTTAACTTACATTCCTACCAAAGATATTTCTGTCGACTAAATAAAAATTACTTATATTTAAAATTTAAATAGAACTTGAACAGATACGATAGTTCATAATACCCAAGCAGCACTAAGTGCACGTAAGAGCGAAGTCATCTGTTTTAACAAGCAGCGTATTGCACTGATACGAAATACCCTGCCCATTTAATTATTTAGGAATGGATAGATAAATTAAGATTTTGTACAAATAATGTTTTTCATTTTTCTTCCTCGGTGGATTCTGGCACTCCCAGCAACAGTTGCTCGCACCCCAAAGGGTATATGTGTGTATATGTATGTGTGTATATATGTAGATATGTATATATATATATATATATATATATATATATATATATATATAT
>JANRMT010062808.1:62847714-62860836 GCA_026402145.1 Polypterus bichir lapradei | reverse complement strand
CGGAGCGTCTTTCATTCTGGAAAATAAAGAAACAAGGTTAGTACCCCGCCACACCCTGCCGGCGAACATCTTTTGAGGTGCTTTAAGGTCCCTCCGCGGCTTCCTATTCACGCATGCGTGACAATACATATACATATAAATATATATACATATATACACATATATATATACACACACACACATATATATACATATATACACATATATATATACACACAAACACATATATATACATATATACACATATACATATATACTGTATATACACATATATATATACAAATCTACATATATATCTACATATATATATATTAGGGGTGGGACTCGATTAAAAAAATTAATCCAATTAATTAGAGGCTGTGTAATAATTAATCTTGATTAATCGTATGTAATCGCACACGTAAATTTGCCCCAAATCGCAAATGTGTTTTTTTAATTTAAAAGGGTTTTAGTGGGCGACAGAATCAAATAATACACATGGACATGAATATTGTAAACTCAAGCTCTTTTAATTTCTGAAAAAAAAATGCTTTTAAACTGCATTTGAATTCAAAACAGAAACAAAAATATCATCCCTGGTTAAAATTGGGCAGACTTAAAAACAAAGTGGTAGTTTAAGTACTTTAAGTACATTTTTTTTAGAATGGTATTGTCTTTAAATAATAATAACCAAAATTTCAACATAAAGTGCAGTTTTTCTTCTTAAAAAAATAAGTCAGAAACATAAAAGGTAATTTGACCAACTTAATCTTTAAACTCTGAGTAACCTTAGCCAAAATTATTTTGTACATTAGGCTAAAACAGTGTGATCATTGAACATTTTGCAATTAGATGTAATTAGAATTACTAACGGTCACGGAAGTCCAATGATCCCCAGTAAGAGCCACAAAGTCCGCTTTCTGTAATGCATTTAATTTTGCTTGCTTTTCACTGTGCACAAAACCATGCTTTTATCAAGGCTTCGCTCGGGTAGTTTTATGAAATTAAATTTTCCTCCGATCAGTCGTAGGAACGCGCTTCATCCGGCTGTAACATTTGTGTAGCTGTGATGTGTGCATCAGTGTAATCGATGTACTAGGAAATCATGCATTGACAAAAGTTCCCCTTTGCTTGGAATTGAAAGTGTGATTAAATGCGTTATTTTTTGTTATGGAGTACATGCATCGAAGCTTCTCAGCTGTGCTTGTGCTAAGAATAGGAAATATTTTAAAAATAAAGTAACATGATTCTGCGTTAACCGCATATTTTGTCATACGTCTCAAACCAAGGAAATGCGAGGTTAAAATGAACCGAGAAGCGCACGTACATACTCAGTACATCCACTCTCGGGAATCGAACCTCGACGTAGGCGATAGAGGCAAAGCCTCTACAATTGCGCCACAGTGTGTGGCTTATCTACAGTATTTGAGAGTATGTAGATCGAGGTATATATATATATTCGCAGCGGAGACGTAGTGTGTTAAGGAAGCTATGAAAAAGAAAAGGGAACATTTTAGAAATAACGTAACATGATTGTCAATATACAGTAATTTTTTGTGAGTGTTATTGAGTGTTGCTGTGATCAAGGATTCGATTATCATTATTTGTTTCAATCAGGGTCGTATTTGTACGATGTGTTGTGTTCAAGTTACATTCTGTGTTTGTCAGTCGTTGTAAAGATTAAATTCTGTAATTACAGCCACATTAGCTCCACAAATGAGACACACGGGTTTACCGGCAATGTCAGTAAACATATACTCAGCCTCCCATCGGTTTTTAAAGGCTCTATTTTCAGAATCAACTTTTCTCTTAAGCATCGTGTGGGCTAGCTTCGCAATAACTTGCAAGCTAGACTTGACTAACGCGGTAAGTGTTCGACAAGGCAGGTGAAGCGCTGCATTATGGGATCTGTAGTTTATTGTGTTACCAACGCTTCATATACCCGGGCCATTAATAACCATAATACAGTATATAAAATGATCTCGCGGGCCGGATATAATTACACGCCGGGCCGGATGTGGCCTGCGGGCCTTGAGTTTGACACATATGGGCTAAATAGAACTTGAAAAGATATATTTTTTCGTACATCGAGCCCGCGTGCTATTGTGGTTTTGCCTGCGTGTCTCAATAAGTCATCCTCCCCTCGCTCTTACTTTTTTACCGTTCATCTAATGAATACACTGAGTATGGCTTTACCAAAACAATCATTGATGGCGAATAAAGTATCCATTATTCGAGTATGTAGATCGGGGTATATATATACATATATATATACCCGCGTAAGGAAGCTGTAAGGAATAAGCCTGCCAAATTTCAGCCTTCTACCTACACGGGAAGTTGGAAAATTAGTGATGAGTCAGTCAGTCAGTGAGTGAGTGAGTCAGTGAGGGCTTTGCCATTTATTAGTATAGATTACAAATTACCTAATTATTTTAAAAGTGTAGAAAAGTGTAAAAACTTTTGTGGCGTTGTAAGTCTAGAAGTTTAGAAATGCTACTGTGGGATGTTAACTGTAAAAAATAAGCAAATGCAGTGACCACAAAGCACAATTTATTGTGGCAGGAGAGCGTGTCTTATAACCCTCATTTCTAACTTACACATGCATGCGACACTATAGCCTCTTGACTTTTTAGCAGAAGCCTAAGTTAGTTTGGTAAGCTAGTTAATGCAACTGCACTCCCCCAGATGTAACTGTCACTTCCCCACTCATATCTGACTGCTTTAACTCAATTCTCTCTGCTTTTTCCCCCTTCTCACTCTCTACTTCTTCGAAAGCATCTTTCATCCATCACCTCCACTCCCTGTCTCTCACCAGTTTGTCTTCCTCAGTATCCTCTGCTTTCCTTCATCCCGACCACTTCTCTCTATAGAGATCAATGCTGGCACAGATACTCTATGCTAAGCTCTATACTCCTGCCTTGACAATATCTGTCCTTTATCTTCCAGGCCTTCTGCCACTGGCTTTCTGAAGCAAGTAGGTGTCAACAGATTGAGCTTAGGACACCTCAAAGGAAATAGAGGAAGTCAAAGGCTCAGGCAGACCTGCATAGGTATCAGTCCCTTCCAACATCTTCTGCCACTACAAACACACTAGGGTGAGTTTCTACCAGAACAGTATTAACAGTACTACTGACACATGCTCTTTGTTCTCCATTTTCACCTTCCATTTAAACCCTCCACCACCACCACCTCCTCCTTCAACCTCCATAATTGTTGATGACTTTACTATCTTTTTCCAGAAATGTCTGGCTGCCATCAGCAGTCAGTTCTCATCATCACTGCTAGCCATTATGCCTTCACCCAACATTCTCCACATTTTCTGCAACTGTTCTCCTCTCCAATAACCCCACTAACTGACTAACTGATGCCATCCCTTCACACATACTTACGTGTGCAGTTACAACCTTCATTAGCACATCGCTCTGCGCAAGTACCTTACCTATGTTGTTCAAACATGCTCACATAATCCCACTTACCCAAAAACAACACTTGATCCATCTCAAATTAACAATTACAAACCGGCCTTTCTCTTTTCCTTTCTTTCCAAAACACTTGAACACACTGTATTTAACTAAGTCCCTTATTTCCTCATACAGAACAAATTGCTCGGTAACAGCCAGTACGGTTTTGTTATGGCCTATCAAAGACCTGGGGTATATAAATAGGCTGCACACAAGTGAAAGAGAGAGGGAGACAAAACACAGAAAAAAAACTAAGCCAGCTAAATAAAAACAGACTCCATTTATTGTCAAAAAGAAAACCTCACAAGATATGTAGACAGTTTCGCACAAAACAGAAGCAAGGCAGGAGGACAACACTGACTTTGCTATCTAGCTAAACAAAGTTTATGCAGCTAGATACTCGATCCACATTTATCACCTGAAAGGTGAGCTTACAACAGTTACATTTCTTTTAACAGGCAAAAATAAAAAACAGAAACCAAAATCCAGAACGCTCCAGCCCTAACTCTCCATGCCTTCCTCTGTTAAACCCAAATCATTTGCCTTTCACACTCTCTCTCTCCTAAAACCCAAACAAGCTTCTTTTTTTATACTTGCACCACACCCACAAACCCAGATGATTTAAAAGTGGGCAATGCAATAGGTGAATAATTAGGGCAGGACCCAATTAAGTCATCTGCATCAAATTAAAGAAAACAAGCTTACTTTACCAAATAGATCTAAAGTAGGTCATGACAGGCTTCAAAAGGAACTACCTCTACTGAGACAACTCTACTGACTGTGATCGACCAGATATGGTTAGCTAGAGCTACCAACAGGTCATCACTCCTGATCCTTCTAGATCGCTCCTCTGCATAGTCAACTATGAGATACTTCTTACCACCCTCTCTGACCTTGGCCTGACCCAGACTGCTCACAGATAGTTTGAGTCCTACATCTTGGGCAGATTCCACTGTGTGTCCTGCTGAAGAGAGATTTCAAGGGTGCATCAGACATACACACGAGTTCAGCAAGGATCAGTGCTGGGTTATCTACCCTTCTCTCCCTGCATCACCTTACTGGGCACCATCATCCAATCCCAGGGTCTCTCATATTAGTGCTAAGCTGATGATACACAGCTATACCTGTCATTCCCTCCTGAGGAAAACAAAGTATTGGCTTGAGTCTCTGCATGTCTTACTGATAGTTCAGCCTTGATAAAGGACCACCATCTATAGCTCATCCTGGCAAAGATGGAGCTTCTAGTTATCATGGCTGGCCAGTTTGGTAAACTTCCCTTCTCTGTAAAGCTTGGCTCATTGTCTCTAACACCTGCTAAGTAAGTACTTAATCTTGGGGTGCTGATGATGAGCAGTCATCAGACCAAATTTCAGTTGTCTCTCATTTATGCAGCTTCATATTGACCTTATCTGACCTTCTGGTCCAAACTTTGGTCTTTTCATGTCTGGATTACTGCAACTCACAACTAGCAGGAAGATCAACATGTGCCATCAAGCCACTGCAGAGGATCCGAAATGTTCATTTGTAGCACCTAGTTGGTGAAACAACCTGCCCACCTCTATCTAAATTGATAACCCCCTCGATGTGTTTAAGAAGCAATTAAAGAAATTGAAATCCCTACTGTTCTTTGGACACCTGCCAAATTGTTAATTACATTTTTTTGCTCTGTAGATATCTGTCATATTATTAAATTATCATTTTTTGGTATGTTAGCCTTATAGCTTTTCACTTGTGGTGATCAACCTTTGTAACCTCTCCTGCTAAACCTGTTCAAAACAGTTCCAAGAACTGATGTTACTCATTTATGTTGAGCTTCCTTTGTAAGATGCTTGAATAAAAAGCATTAGCTAAGCAAAAAAAATGTAAATGAATGTAAATGTAGTTTATGAACTCTAAAAGCCCTTTTGTAGACAGCAAACATCATTTTAATAGGTAAAGTTGTCTTAGAGATAGGATAATCACGTCACAGATTAGCTATATAAGGTCAGTAAAAGAGCTGATCAGAAAGAAGAAAGGGAAGTCAAACTAAGAATGCTCTGTATTAGTTCCAGTGTTTACGGTAGTGCAGGTAGAGAGCTCCTTGGAAAGACTGGACATCAAGCACTACCAGTTTGTATTTTGTGCATTGCCACACTTATTTTGTTTTTGTTTATAGCAATAGCTACTTCAGTAATGCTTAAAGATTAACATTTATGAAAGCTAGCTTCCTTGCTTGTATATTTTTTCTATTCTACTGCGGGGGACTAGGAACCAAGTTCTTTTGTCAGCTAGGTCATTCGGGGTGATTGCAAGAAAACATTCCCAATATGGAAGCTACAGGAACAGTCTATGTAAATCTATGTAAAATCTGAAGGAGCTGCTGACAAAAGATAGTGGATGGTAGTCCTGCATGCAAGAGCATTGCAACTGTGAACTGTACATGCCTAAAGGTTGGTAAGTGTATGTAGGCAAGTTAAAGTATCAACAGAGTTTAGACATTACACTGTGGATCCACATTAAAAAGAATTTCCAAAGTAAGAGAAGGTATATGTTTTGTGAAGAGGTGTCCCCAAAGGCCTTTCAATGATAAAACATCAAATAATGTAGTTTGGTGTTTTGTTAAAAATTACATTTGTGCAAGGTGCTATATCCCATTCACAGTAGACTCACAGTTACATAGAGTTGTACTTTGACCTCTTGGTATGACTATTTGTAGAATGTTTTGTCATTTGTTTCTGGCTTTCAGGAAAATATGCAATGAATAAAACGAATAAGAGGTAGATATTTCTTTTTAATTGTGTTTGTTTTACATCAGTGTTCCCAGTATAACTGGTTTCTTTTTTTGAGGATCAAATATTCCCTGAGGTGTTAAGCATATTACCAAATATAAACTTATCTGTATTACTCTGTACTTTTTAAGTAAAAAATTTGTGATATGATATGTCTCAGGATGTTTGACTGGTATGGCTCAACTCATAACTCAATTTTTTTATTCACTTCTGCTTTCTAAAATGTTTCTTTTTTTGTCTTTTTGGTTTTGATCTTTTTGTTAATTGAATACATCAGATGTTCTTGCCAAATAAAGAGCAAAGCTCACTTTCTCTACAGTAGCTTGACCAATATGAAGCAGTAAAAATCTGGTAGTACTAGAGAAAAGGTATGTACTTTTTTCAACAGTGAATCAATTTGCCCAACTACTACAATATAAATGAACACATTATGATGGTACATTAAAAATCTAGAAAACTACCAGATGGTGCATCTGAGCTCAGTATACAGATACAGAATGTGACCACAGACAAATAAAACTGATAGGAACAAAGTGCCATGCAAAACAAACAAAACCACTCTTAAAATATTGAAGATGGTTTGAATGACATGAAGATTTACAAGCTTATATTCGTTTATAGGGTCATTATCAGATTTTCGAAGTTGAAGTTATTTCTTCAGAATCATTGGAAGTAGTTTGCCACATAAAATTGTGCTCTAAAGTTGCATATTTTTATACATGTCAAAATATCTTGTCTTGAGGAAGTAAGAACAGCAGTGAAAAGGATGAATAATGGAAAGACCAATGGTCCAGACGACATAACCTGTGGAAGCATGGAGGTGTTTAGGAGATTGTTTAATGGACTCTTGGAAAGTGAGAGGATGTGTGAGGAGTGGAGAAGAAGTGTACTAGTGCTGATATTTAAGAAAAAGGGGGATGTGCAGGACTGTAGTAACTACAGGGGAATAAAATTGATGAGCCACAGCATGAAGTTATGGGAAAGAGTAATAGAAGCTAGGCTAAGAGGAGAGGTGATGATTAGTGAGCAGCAGTATGGTTTCATGCCAGGAAACAGCACTACAGATGCGATGTTTGCTCTGAGGGTGTTGATGGAGAAGTATAGAGAAGACCAGAAGGAGTTGCAATGTATCTTTGCAAACCTGGAGAAAGCATATGACAGGGTGCCTCGAGAGGAGTTGTGGTATTGAATGAGGAAGTCGGGAGTGGCAGAGAAGTATGTAAGAGTTGTACAGGATATGTATGAGGGAAGTGTGACAGTGGTGAGGTCTGCGATAGGAGTGGCAGATGCATTAAATGTGAAGTTGGGATTACACCAGAGATTGGCTCTGAGCCCTTATTTGCAACAGTGATGGACAGGTTGACAGATGAGATTAGACAGGAATGCAGGCAGGGTGGAATGGGTGGAGAAGAGTGTCAAGAGTAGCTTGTGACAGAGAGGTATCAGCAAGAGTGAAAGGGAAGGTCTATAGGGTGGTAGTGAGACCAGCTATGTTATATGGGTTGGAGACAGTGGCACTGACCAAAAAACAGGAGACAGAGCTGGAGGTGGCAGAGTTAAAGATGCTAAGATTTGCATTGGGTGTTATGAGGATGAATAAGATTAGGAAAGAGTACATTAGAGGGTCAGCTCAAATTGGACAATTTGGAGGCAAAGTCAGAGAGGCGAGGTTGCATTAGTTTGGGGATGTGCAGAGGAGAGATACTGGGTATATTGGGAAAAGGATGCTAAGGATAGATCTACCAGGCAAGAGGAAAAGAGGAAGGCCTAAGAGTAGGTTTATGGGTGTGGTGAAAGAAGATATGCAGGTAGTGGATGTAACAGAGCAAGATGCAGAGGACATGAAGATTTGGAAAAAGGTGATCTGCTATGGTAACCTATAACGGGAGCAGCCAAAAGAACAAGAAGAAGTTAAAATATCTTGTCAATTTTTGCAGCTTACATTGGGGCTGCATTAGTTTCCATTAGGGTTAGTTTTAATTTTGGGAATATAAAGATATCACAAGGAGTGAGATCTGGCAAATATGGGGGATGTAAAGTAAGAACCACAATGTTTTTAGGTTAAAAACTCGGTGACTGACAACACGGTGTGTGCAGGTGCTTGTCATTGTGCAAAATCAAGTTTTGGGTGCGGGCAGTTCTTTATCCTTATGCCTTCTCGGAAATGCCTCAGCAGTTTAATGCAATGTCACTGATTAACACTATTGGACTGATAAACCTGATCATTGTGGGTGGCGAGTAAGGTTCAAGTAAACTTTAGAGAGGGGGACATGTTGATGTATTATGTGTGTTTTTTCAGGTCCTGTTGATCAAGCAGGAACACCACTGTTTCAGCCATCTTAGGTTTGGTCTCTGTACAAATGCATTGTAAAGAGTGATTTCATTATGCAGCTTGCTTGCCGTATTGTTTTTTTAAAGTAAGAGAAGCTAAGTTATTGTGCTTGTCTTTGATGACAGCCTGTGATAGTGTCCCCCAGGTGGTTTTAAACTAATCTTTTCACTGGACGAGGAAGAGTAAGATACAGCTGTACGAGGTCCTTTAAAAATTAGTTTTGCTAAAAATAAAATGAGTTCACTTTTGTGTTTTCCCCAGGTGGTGCTTTCTAATATGTTACAAAACACGAGGCCTTTAAAATAGGGCTATGAATAAAAGTAGAATATAGCAGCTCTATCTGCATCCTTTTCCCCCACTTTCATATCATAGGGATGAATTTTCTTTCTTGTATAATACTGCACTTTATGCTTATTTACCATGCAGGCTGTGCGTGCATATCAGGTAATTCCAGCAGGGATTTATTTAAAATTCTTGAATGGCCCTAACAAACACAGTGCATTAAAAAAATAAAGTTATGCAATAATAAGCTTACTCTGTAACATTAACGGTACACAGCAATGCAGCAAAGAGTTAAATTATAAAGAATTGAAATTACTTAAGTTATTATATGTAAGAATTTCTTTAGGCAAATAGTTTTCTAAGTAAAAATTATTATCAGTCTTTTTGCATGCTACAGTTTTCCTACTGGTAGTGTTTGCATGAGCAACAAACTTGACTGGATTACTGAATGATAAGAAGGAAACAGCTAGGTGTAAAATTTCCATTACTAGATACTCATGTTTTTTTGTTTTATTCCATTTGTGTAGACATATTTGCTTTGCCTTCACATATGCATCTAGTATATTTGGGTATGAAAGCAGAATATTAAACATATTTTAAAATTCATGTTGAACTGCAAATATCAGATTATTAACTTACATTACCAACTACTGGGCACTAATGGCATTCTACTCCTCAAAGCAAACATATTAAATTGTACTGTTATGCAATTTTCTACGTGTCTGCACCATTCTTTACAGTGTTTTAACCAAATTTAGATTAAAAGTGATATGTCTCATTAGAACAGTGAGCAATGTGTATATGCTCAAAGGTATGCAGTGGCACATATTCTCAAAACAGTGACCTGGAAAAATGCTTCAGTGCATAGCTAATTAAGTACCTATTAGTACGTGCCTTCCTCCATGATAAGTAGGTTCTTTAGAATTTACAATTCTCTATTCCCCTGACATTTATGCATAATCTGCCTTCCTAACCCTCTTTTGTAATTACATTACAGGCTTTTCAATACAGGTTCATAGTTAGAAGAGTGTGCCAAAGGCTACTTAAATGATTTTATTTCCATTTAAAACTTTACCATTTGTTTATTATAACTCAGCCCCACTATTTCAATTTTTGGGACCGTATTTTGTTTTAAAAATATTTATAATGAAAAATAGGTCATGTTAATACTGCTGGAAAGCAATGATAATTAGGAAGCATTTCTTTATTATTATCATTATAAATCATCTGGATGCAGAATAGTGATGCAGTAGGTAGAATTGTTAATGTACACTCCAGGAACCTGTTTTTGATTCTCAGTTAGGATACCTACATTGGCCCAGTATAGAAAAGTATAGGTGTGGTGAATTGTGATTCGCAGCTGTCTTATCCAGATTTGATCCCAGTTCCACTGGGACAGGCTCCATCACCTCACAGCCCTGTAATAGATCAGGCAGCTTCATAAAATGAATAGATTAATGAATACATGTTTGCATATTTTAAAAGTTCCTCAATGACAATGTCCAGGTAATTCAACTGGCACTGCTTATGTTTTACGGCTGGCATGATAACACAGGATTTAAAGCTTGTATCTCAAAACCATGCAAAGACATATTCAATTTCTGGTCTGGAAACATGCCTGTGTGTAGTCTAAATATACTACTTGCATCAGTATGGGTCTTCTGTGGATGTTGTGGCTATGTTACGTATCCCAAAGGTGGGCAGTTTACGTTAATTAATGACCCCTAACTGACCTAAAGTGGGCACTGCAGTGGATGAGTGTTCGTTCCTGCCTCAGATAATTAGTTAGTTGCATTATTTGCTGTTTGTCGTGGGGGCATCAGCATTCTTACATAAGTACATCCTCAGTTAAAAAGAAAGGAAACCTCGGCTTGTTAAATAACACTTCATAACATAAATAACTACATAAAATAATCAATAAAGTGTAAGTCATTCAGAAGTGCTTCAGTGACAGCTTGATTCTTGGAGCTTTCCCAAACAGAGTTGAAAACCATCTAACTGTCTTAGCAGCTGTACAAACATCCTGGAGAAATAACACACCAGTTTTTAAGACAGCTGCTGTGGCAACCCAACTATTCAAAAAAATTGATGGGTAGCTAAGCCAGACATGTACTGCAGCAGAGGTGATCTGTATGTTCAGCATCAAAGCAGTTTATCCAGTTAACCATGCTCATCAATGCAGCAACAACAACCATGCGCTCACAGACAATCCTGAAATGTATTTTAGTTGAATCTGGGGTGCAGCACTTGGGAATCTGAAGAAAAAGATGCCTTTGCAAACTTCTGATCACGGTGTATGTACCTTTCTTCCTCATGTTTATGAAGAGCCTCTCATTTAGTGATGTTCAGAACCAAGCTGAATAAAAACGTATGGAGAATTACGAGACAGGGCCAGGCTAATGGCAGAAACACTCTAGAAGCCCTTTGTAGAGTGTCTTGTTGTAGGATCAAATTACATTAAAGCTTGCTTTCTCTATAACCTGAAGCAAGGCTTCATGATCATAGCCATTGCCTAGACACTGCTGAGCCACAAGGACATTTTATTCATTAAAAATTAAACATAAAAGACAATACAAAACAAAAATAAACAAGATCGGCAATTTCAGATACGAGACACTGAAATCTTATACCATCTCCTAGTCCTGCTCTAATGGACTAAACATGTTAAGAAAATCAATGGATAAGTATTACTATTCATGTATTTTATACCGGAAATTATATCTTTTAGTTTTTCAGTAGTCATTTTATACTTGCGTTTTTCAAATAAAATCATTTTGTTACTGAGACAAAAATAAAAATGAAAAACAAGTGCTTTAACAGTCATGTGTGTTTTTTATTTATTTTGTAGTGAATCATACTGGAATGTGTACTGAAAATGTGTGTTGATTCCTGCAGATGAGTAGTGCATTGCAGTGGATCAGAGCCATGTCAGGTGCTGACAGCTGCCTTGGTTTGGTGCTTTTGGAACAGGTTTCAGCTCCTCATGATCCCCAAATGGGATTGTGTGGGTTCAGTTAAAGGATAGATGGAATAGGAGTGTATGCAATATTTGTTAACAAGGTTGATACAGAAGGAAGAGCATTTGCACAATAAAACTATACAAAACAGTTAATATGTAATGTAAAAATTTAGCTGCTACTCTAGGGGCAGTTTAGTGGTCACCGCAATTACACCTAGAAAGACTGTGCTTTCTGTATCATGTTATCTCTGATAAGCGTCACCAAAATCCTTCATAAACTGCATAAAGGCTTCTTTTATACACAATGTTTCAAAAGTATAAACAAGCCAAAACACCAGCATAATGTAGTGTAAATAGACTGTAGGATTTTAAAATAAATATTATGTTTACTTTTTGCAATGCTTTTTTGACTCCTTCATTGCTACAACATAACTGTTTTAAGAAAATGTACAGTAGCATTAAATTGTCTGTACAATCCTTTGAGTAAACAAATGAATCTGAATTTTTATGCAATATGTATTAGTATTCAATGGCACCTGACAAGAAAGGCTATGTGCACAATTTAATTATAACTACATATATTACTTTTTTGTCATGGGAGATTAAAAAGTGCTTTGTTTTAAAATAAACTTTAGTTATACAGTTTGTATGGAATACCATTTGTGCAAAAAGTTAATAAATAAAATGGCAATTATGAAATAAATAATTGCCTGCAAAAGTACAGCAATGTATATGAATGAATTAAAAATTGTGAATAAAATGCATCAATATATAAAAATCATCTAATTATTATGTAGTACTATGTCAATATTTTATTATTAACACATGATTTATTTCAAAATGGCCTTATTTTTAAAGACTATTTTTATTTCACAATGTGACTTTTCTAGTTTCCTCCAGGTACTCCGGTTTCCTCCCACAGTCCAAAGACATGCAGGTTAGGTGCATTGGCAATCCTAAATTGTCCCTACTTGGTGTGTGGTGTGTATGTGTGTGTGTGTGTCCTGCGGTGGGTTTGTGCTCTGCCCAGGATTTGTTCCTGCCTTGCACCCTGTGCTGGCTGGGATTGGCTCCAGCAGACCCCCGTGACCCTGTGTTAGGTTATAACAGGTTGGGAAATGACTGACTGACTTTTCTAAATGGCACATTTGCAAATAGCTTTTTTAATGCCAGTACTATTTACTCCCAAATGCCTCTTTTCCTGATGGTTTTGTCACTTGTCAATCAAAGCCAAGGGCTTTTTCCGATTGGTTAAATCTTTGCTGTCAATTACTTTTTCCTGGTATAGGAAGTAGGCTAGTAATCATAGTTACTTAATTATGTGTTTTTTCACAATTTATT
>JANRMT010062808.1:62709819-62835966 GCA_026402145.1 Polypterus bichir lapradei | reverse complement strand
AGAATAAGAAATCAGGAAGGGGGCAAATAGTTTTTCACACCACTGTATATTTTAATTTGTTATCCCCTTCCTATAATTTGAAATCAAATAAAAAATAATCATAAAAATGTCAGCATCTGAGTAAGTGCACCATGCAGTGGACTAGCAGCAGATCCAGGGCAGAGCTTGATGCTGTCTGTACAGACTCTGGCTCCTTCATGACCTTGAGTCATATTTAGTAGATTTCAAATTGTCATATGTTATATGGACAATTTCCAATGTGAAACACAAAACTGTTAAATATAAAGCAAAAAAGTTTTACAACATGCTTGGTGAATCAAACAGTGTCATTTAATTAATACAGTAGATTTGATTCAATTAAAATCCTTTCTAGGACATGTAACTTAAACACTGTAAGTTATTTGTCCAGGGATTTTATTTCTAATAACACACCAACTATAACTGAAGACAAAAAATGTTAAGAACTACCATTTGACATAACAAATTACAGATGGAGGAGATCTCTGTTTAAGAATGAAGTTACCTCTGCAAGGCTTGAAGTTTACATTCATTAGTGTAGCTTACCCACACGGTGTGTACTTTAGGGAAAAACCTGCTCTGTTGCTGTGCTGTATTAAATAATAACGTTGGAAACAGCATGGATTTTGTGGAATTTCATTTTTTTTTTATTTTATCAGCATAGGTGGAGTGTTTTTCTCGTCTATCACAGGCAGAGCTGATAAAAGGACTAATTCTTTTTTGCCCGTCATTTTTACAGATTATGTCTGAGGATACTGTGTTTCAGCAGATGGTCAGGTTTCATTTTTAATAGATGAAGAAATAAAGATCTTGGGTCTTTTTTATTCGAAATTACTTTCTATTTGAGGTTTGATTCACCATAGCTTCAAAAATTGCGCATTCATGTTTCCTCAAAGCTAACAACAGTTAACTACAGTTCATTATCAGCATTAACTTTAAATATCACCTCGACAATAGCAGCAATAGTTAATATTTATATTTGGAAATGCAAATGAATCCTTCATTAATGGCTGGGCCTAACTTCTGTTTCACTGCCCAATACCGACTGTGGCCTTTTCTCTCATTTCAGACCAACACTGTGTACCTATCCCTCTTCTTTTAGGCTTTTCCTCCTTCACCATTATAGTCTCTCTATTAAGCTTTATATTTGTCAAGCTGTAACTGCTACTATACTCAGTCATTTATAGTGATTAATCCATCAAAAGTATTTACCTAACAGTGTTCATTTACTCATTAAGTTTATCAAAGCTTAAGTATTTCAAATTTTATTTTTGTAAAGATTTGTGTACAGAATCTTGTGCCTGACTCTCAACCAACCAGTTTCAATAGCACTTTAAGAATCGATTGACTCTGAGGTTTAGGTTAGTATGTGCTAGTACATAGCTTAGCTAATTATGGTATTTCAGACATTGTTCTATCCATTTTTGAATCATTACTTGGACTTCCTGAAATTGTGATATTTCTTGAATAAATAATCGGCTTGTACAGCTTCTGCATGTTCTTTGATTATTGAAACCAAATGAAGAATGGGTCGTATCACTTCTAGTTTGTACAACGTCCTGGAGCAAACTGCTTAGAGGTGTGAGAGTCTGTGGTAATTCAGTTTCTACCAATGATTTTAGCATGAAATCCATATAAATCAAGAAAATGTTAGTTTGCAAATTAACGGTCTGTATACCTTGCTTTGCAAAAAGGCTGACAAATGCTAAAATACAATACATCGTAAATCTCTAACACAGCAGCTTCATGCTGTATAGTTTATAACACATTATATTTTAGCATTTCTAAAAGTCAAGTTTGGCCTTTGATATTTTGTTTCCCAAATCTTAAACAAGTCTAAATGTTAAAAATATATCCATCCATTATCCAACTTGCTATATCCTAACTACAGGGTCACGGGGGTCTACTGGAGCCAATCCCAGCCAACACAGGGCGCAAGGCAGGAAACAAACCCCGGGCAGGGCACCAGCCCACCACAGGGTGCACACACACAGACCAAGCACACACTAGGGACAATTTAGAATCGCCAATGCACCTTACCTGCATGTCTTTGGACTGTGGGAGGAAACGTTAAAAATAAATCACACATCAAAATTAAACGACTACAAATGAAAAGCTATTTTTGCAATAAGTTTGTATGAATATAGTCATGCAAAGTTTTTTTATTTATAGTCAAATACTCCTTAAAAACATTTATATAATCTGCTTGATGGAAGAAAACAAATGTAGATATTTTTCATTGCCATTAAAATAAAATGTACTTGAAACACTGCAGACTTCTGTGAACTAGAAATCTAATCTGTTTATTTCTAGAAATTTTCATAAATATTTCAGCTGCATACACCTTCTTTTAGAAGTAATTGGAGGGCTTTAATTTGACAGGAATAATCTTGATTAACTTAAATTAAATCAAAGTAAAAATTAAAGAAAAGGTAAATACCAGATAAATGTTTAGTTTAGTGTTTAGTTTAAATAAATGGCAGTAAATATAAATGAGGCTCATCTCCATTCACAGCTCTTATTATTAAATCTAAGAGGAATGAATGATAATCAGGGTTTTTTTTCTAAAAACATAAAATACATCTGCTCTTCTTTAAAAGTAGAGCATGAAAAGAAAATGATAGCAAGAGAGATAAAAAAAGAAAACCTGAAAAATAAAAAATACTTTGTTCCAGTTTCACTCATTGATCACCCGTAGAAAGTACTACCTTAAATGGAGAAGTTGAGCAAAGAGTGAATGGCTAACACAGGCTTTTCAGAATGTTCACAAGTGTTGAAACAGGATTTATTAGCTCTTGCTGCACAGAACCTGAGGTGAATCAGGTTACAAAAACAGGTCTGTCTGTGACAGATTGTCACTGCTTCTGGAAATTTCCACCTGAAAGCTAAGAGAATCCTACCTGTGACTGTACTTAAAAAACACTTTTCTGTTCCAGAGAATACAGATTTGAAAATAGTTACATCTTTGTCACAAAATTATAGTTTCTACATGATCTGAAAGAAGGTACATTAGTGATATGGATTTTTGGACGAAAGAGAAATGTTTTACAATAGCTCATCTCTAATTTGCCCAGTAAAAGATCATGCTGCTCCATCAAGGTAATTAGGAGGATTTGAAAGATGCATTACTGTATGTATTGCAAAGCAAAGAATAAATGTATTCAGCTTGGGAAAACAGTAAACATAAACAAATAGCCAGAATTGTAAAAGAAAAAAGAAAAAAAGAAAAATGGAGGTAAAAGCAAGTAAGCCACATTTGTATATGTTATGTAGTGTGAGTATGGGAGATATTTAATTTGCAATACTTTATTACCATAACAGTAGTTGCATGGTATTTGATTTGATGAAGATGAAACAAATAAATCAATTTACAACAAAAGAATAACAGTAATAATCATTCTCCGCCAGCCTCCAGATAAATTGAATAGTGGGACATTTTCATCAATAGATATAAAACAGTCAATACATTAAAGTAATACAACTTACAGCTTGCGGAGAGTTAACTGTACTGTAATAAAAGCTGGTGGCATTTCTCTTGATAGACCTCAGCAGTTTAACATTCAGCAGAAGAGTCAGCAGAGCACTGGCAGGGTGCAATGGGTCAGATTATCTCTTTGAAAGCTTTGTATTTTAGTGTGGAAGTTCTGAGTGAGACCACCGGTGACAGATGGTATCCTATGATTTTAGAATCTCAAAACACCACTTTCTCTAGCTACTCAATAGCTTATGTTGTGTTATGACAGAGTGATTTTTTTTGCTAATTATTTATAGAAAGTCCATTACTTTCTGTAACACTTTAAACTTAATAAACTGTTTTATAATGAATAGGCTCTGGTGAGGTTACCATAATGGATGGGCTGACCTCACATGATAGACAACTGGAAATGGTATGGCGTGGAAGCATGGAGTCCTGCACCACCTCTGCAACTTCAGCATTGATTTATTAAGGTCTCTTGCGTTAAATCCATAAACATTGATATTTAGTTCCAGGTTACAGTATGTAACCTACATGATTTGTTCATTTTAGCTACCATTTGTTTCTACATGTAGCTTCTGTGTTCAGAAATAAATTCATTAATGAAATGCATTTGTTAGTATACAATGAATAAAGGAGTGGTACTAAAGACACAACCCTGCAGGACACCTATGTTTGGGGTGATGTGGTGTCCATTAGCTTCACCAACAGTCTATACTGCAATTAATGTATGCCAATTCATGAAAGTGGTACTTTTTAATGTTACAGATTGGGAACTCACTCTTCAAGCAGCTACACACTTCATAGTACCAAATGAAAAAGGAGGAAAGGAAGAAATTAACTATACACTTTATTTAAATATTTATATATTGAAAAGGCAAATTTGTAATTAGTATCTTGGATAACATTGTTTCTTATTTATAGTCCACCACTAATTTAAAATCATTAATTACATTTTATACCTAGTTCATCAAATTAGGATGCCATATCTGAAATTATTCACAATGTGAAGCTCTCTGTAAACAAGGCTTAAGACCCTGATACACTAAAACTGGTGTTTATGAACAGTATTAACAGTATTATTATGCAAAATATTATATATTCTATTTTTTCATCAAATTGGGAAAAATTGCCTTTTTGTTGTGACCCAATTTAATGGTAAATACTGACAATAGGTTTATTGAATCTCTATTGAAGTACAAAATTTTTTAGTGGCAAGGTTATATAAAGTAATTAAAAATGTAATTATACATGTAAATATTATTAAAAAAAGTCTCCAACTCCAGTTCTGGGGCCTTATGCATAATGCTGGGTATAGAATTCACACTAAAACATGGCGTACGGACAAAAGCGAAAATGTGCATACGCACAAAAAAATCCAGATGCATAAATCTGTGCACTCGCCAACTTCCACGTTCTTCCGCTACATAAATCCCGGTTAGCGTGAAAAGTGATGCATGTGCACACACCTGCTGCCACTGCATAACTCCTCCCAGAATTATGCCTCTTTCAATATGCAAATCAATATAAATAGCCCTTAAGCTCAGCGTTCTGTGAAAAGACAATGGCAAAAGCATAGGGGAAAATTGAAGAATTTCAGCGAATACCAAGTGGAAGCAAGCAAAAACGTACTATTTGTTGGGTTAAATAGTGATATAAACAACAAAAGGAAGTTGATTGAATGACATAGAGTATCGGAGAAACTCAAAAGTTCAAGTTCACGAAGTCGCACAGTGCCCGAAATAAAAAAAAAAGTTGGCAGATATCAAAGTCGCTGTGAAAAAGCGAGTCAGATCCCACTGCCTTAGAGTCATATGGAAGCTTATTAGGGTACAGAGAAAAGAAAAAAATAATAGGCACACAGTAGGAAAAAAAAGCACAGAACTTTAATCTCGAAATTTCCACTTTAATCACATAGTTTATTTTGTCATTAAAGTAGAATATCATAAACTTCATCTTACAATCTTTAATTTACTAGTTTCTCCAATACCATCGTAACTAAAGTAGCATGTTAAATGCTTTGTTTTGTATTTGTCCTTCTATGTGCTCTATGTGTGTGAATCACTATGTGCTTCTTAAACGGGCTTTCTCTTCCTCCGACAGGACACAGAATCCATTACATTCATGATATTACAGCTCTCTGAATAATTTAAATACTGAGATGTATACTTGATATCATTTTCATGATGATAGGAGTTAAAGCATATTATTAAAAATGGGAACACGGTGGCACAGTGATAGTGACGAGCTGGCGTCCAGAGATTGCTTGCCTGCGGTGTGCTCGACCTTCGATGAAATAATTTATTGCAGCAGTACTGTCTCTTTCAAACGTACTACCCCCAATTCCATCCAATATGTTTAGAAATACAGAGTAAACAACGTCATAACGACAATAGTAATCTCAATATACTGGGTAATGCATTTCATAATAGAGGGTGTTTAAGTACAACGTGTATGTATTTCAGCATACCGTGTTTGTATTCGAAAATAAAGATTATGCACTGTTAAGAATGAAATGGCAACACATAAAAACTGACAACTAATGAAACTTGACTCGATAATGAAAAATGACTCGATAAAAGTAAATGAAACACATGCCTGACGCAGCCAACATCAACACCTCATCCTTCCATTTTGAATCTCTGAAATGATTTGATCCACTGAAACTATATAAAATGCTAAAAGTAACTGGCTGTTTTAGCCCTCTGAAATGACAAGCATACATCTTAACATGTTTAGAGTAAGATATGTTAGCTTTTAAAAAATATCATTACACTATGGCATGGAATGCTCGATCCATGAACTTTCCACACCAGTGAGTCTAAAAAATTTAAATAAAGCTTTTATTGCATTTTCCATTTGAAACTCTTTTGACATGAAATAAAATTAGAGACCCCAGAGGAAACACATATAAATGTAGTAAGTAATTAAATTGTGTTGCAGAATCTTTAAGAAGTCTGTGTGTTCCAACTCTGTGAGATTGACCCTCCTGACATTTATTTAACAGTGAAAATTGTCTAATTTCCCAAACATTAGACTTTAGGCTAGGGACATGGGGGGAAATTATATGACTTAAGAGTTCACAGAACATGTAGAGCCTTACATGTTCCATTGGCTTCAGTTGCCTGAATACCAATTTGGGGTTTACAGCTTGAATTTAACCCCTGAAATATGCTGAACATGCACATTTTATGCAAATATTCTACCTGACTATAAAAGAGTAAATGAATGCCACAGCATCTTTATCATTTACTAGCTGAAATGCAAACAATAAACCTGGGTTCGCTTCCCAGGTCCTCCCTGCGTGGAGTTTGCATGTGCTCCCCATGTCTGCATGGGTTTTCAGGGGTGGGCTGGCACCCTGCTCAGGGTTTGTTTCCTGCCTTGCGCCCTGTGTTGGCTCCAGCAGACCCCTGTGACCCTGTAGTTAGGACATAGTGGGTTGGATAATGGATGGATGGATAAAAAATCACTAATGTGTTTGTCTTGCGGTGTTGTATGTATGTTATCATCCAGTTGACGCTCGTAACCGGCCAACTCTATTTAATTTGAAAAGCAACAGGGTCGCGGTGGTGCTCAAACATAAAGAATGCTGGCAGTCACCTCCAGTTCGCACTCGTGGTTTTTTCAATTGTTTGAGAAAAACATAATTAAAAAAACACAACGTTAAAAATAAAAATAATTTAAGAAACAAAGACTTACTAATGTCCTTGTCTTGCAGTCTTGTATGTATGTTATCATCTAGTTGATGCTTGGAACTGGCCAACTATATTTAATTTGAAAAGCAACAGGGGCACGGTGCTGCTCAAAAATAAAGAATGCTGGCATTCTGCTGGTATATACTAACTGTGTAAGCCGCACGGGATCCTAGAAAGTATTTAAATTGTCAGAACTACTCTGGGCCTCACTCAGCTAGAAGGATTCATGTTGCAGAAGTGCTTGCATCATTTGTGCATTAGCAGCTAAGCAACTGTCTTTCTTAGGAGGTTTTCTTTTGCCGGTGTACTGGCCTCGCTTACGTATCCTTGCTGCTGGAGGCCCTCACCCTGACTCTACGTCTTACTTCCGGGTCGGACAGACAAACACAATTCCACACTTAGAACTCTATTTAATTTCAGAAGCAACAGCGGCACTGTGGCGCTCAAACATAAAGAATGCTGGCAGCCGCCTCCAGTTCGCCCTCTGGTGGTCGTTCCGAGTGTAAACTGGATGATAACATGCATACAAGATGCAAGATCACCCCCCACCCTACCCAGAAGGGGGTGGGTTACGGCTCATTTCACCCTACAGTATTGTTAGTCGACCAATGAGGAACATGTGTACCAGGTTTCATGAAAATCACTCTATCCGTTCGGATGTGATGCTGGAACATACATACACACATTGACTTTTATATATATAGATTAACCAAAAATTGTGTTTAAATTCAGATTAATGCAGATTATTTAGTCAAAGACATAATGTTTATATAGTAAACATTAGAAGTAACTGCTGCTGCACAAACGTACTTTCTTTTTGTACTTGTATTTATGCTGTGAACATACAGAGCTCCATTTACATTATTTGAATGCATTTTTGTCTACATTTGGAGTCAAGCAACAGCATAATTACATTAAGATATATTAATGAAAATGAATAAACTATTTACACATAAACAACATCTGGAGCCAGTTTCATACAAAACACATCACAAGCATTGCCTATAGAAGTTTGAAGATGTAGTAATAATCATCGATATTTATTAGCCTGCAGCAAGTAAAAATATCATACATCATAATATAATCTGGGTTATTAGGCAAGCAGAAATATTCTTATAAACGGTTGCCTCAAGGGCTCTCCTGATTCCAACCAAAGAAATGGCATTGTCAAGAGCAGCTTGTTCACCGTTTATTGCTAGATTGAACACCACTGCAGATGTATCACTTGTCCCTCCACACAGAGACATGAGTGCATAAAGAAATGAAGAAGTTGAAAGTCTTGTCATGCTATTTTTTTAACAGAGTAATCAAATATTTTCTAATCAGTTACGGAAACTTCATTTTCATGTTTTATATAGTAAAAATAAACAAGCCAGAAATGAATGTCTGTGTTGAATGTGGTTTTTAGCCTGTCCACTCACACTATTGACAGTGAAATTTGAATCTTTAAGAATGGTTCTGCTTTATTTTAAATTAATACTATCTAATGGACCAAAAGGTATGCATAAAATGAAAATAATAAAAAACTTTAATGGGTTTGTTGAAAAATTCAAACGACATAGTCATATTATATATAATTTAAATAATTAAACTTAAAGATGTCTCTAGAGTCTCGCACCTCAAAATTTGGACAACTATCAGAGTATGTCAAGAGTAGATGAAAAAATGAAATATGCATACATAACCCATAAATTATGACATTTTGCTTTTTTTTGTAATTATACATGTCAGATAACCAGGGAAGATATGGGGTGCAAACACCACATTTTAAAAGAACAATGAAAAAAAAACAGAACACTCCTGATGTGTTATAACTCTTGCCCTCAGGCTTTAAACAACAGAATAAAGGTTTGGCTCTAGCTGTGGATTATGGTCAGTTTGGTCGGGATTTCCGTCTGTCGGGTTACTCTTGCCAAAATGATGCCTCCTTCCCGGCAAATAGGATTCTTATGGGTCAGGGAACCAGAAGGGGTGGAGTTAGGTGCTCTCACTGGGAAGTTTCTCGGTACTGCAGGGAGATAAGGAGAAGACTGTTAGCGATAGCAACCCCTCTCCTTCCGGTGTATTGATTCATTCCTCGAGAGAGTCCATAAGGAGATCCTCTGATGCTTATACATGACAACATTTATGAGTGATACACATTTTAAGGTTTTAAGATTTTGCTAATTTCTGCCTTTCAATCTATAGAACCTAATTCATCCTCGTCCTGGACACTGCGAATTGGAGGAATAAAACTAAAAAAGATAAAATGCATCAGGTCATGAGTATACAAATCCACAATACTAACTCTCAAATGGAACCAGAAGTACTGAAAGAAAGATGGGAACCAACTGTGGTCATGGTGTCCATCACAGGACATTCTCACATAAACATCCATTATCACTTACAGAGGCCAATTCAAATATCATTGTAGAATTTCACACACTTATCAATATCAAGAATGCTTATTAATATTTATGTTTTATAATTTAACTTTATTGACTTATAATTCTTTTAATTATGACCTTTGGTTCACACTGTGTACTCTTTACAGAGCTTACTCTTGCTTATATTGCAATGTGGCATTTGCAATAGGAAATGTTGACTTCCTATTCAAATCTGTTATGATGAAAGCCATTGTTTATAATAAAGATGTTTCAAAATGCTGTTATCTCTACCTAAGTCTTTGCAAGAGGTTAAAAGTAAGACATATACTGTATACTTTAAAGTAACAAGGCTAGAATTTTGTATAATTGAATAGGAAAGCAATTACCAAGATACATTAATCAAATTCATTTATCTGAAGCCATAGGAAGTATTTCCTTACTCTATATTTTAAGTCAGTCAAGGATGTGGAACTGTGAATGACAGATAAGGACTAATTAATCATTTCTCTAATTAACAAATGTTATGTTTTAAGTTGTAAGGGAACCATATGTGTTCTGCCTTTGTTTATTATTTCAAAAATGCTAAATTTGCATCAGCAACTAAACATGTATGACCTAAGAGGAATGGATGTGGGGGGAGTATCTTAAAACCTTTAAATTGATAAGTTTGATAATTGGTTATTGGGGCTTTTTCTTCCTAACACACACATCTTTGGGTTGCAGAAATAAACAAAAAAATTTGAAAAGAAACCTTCACACAGATTTGTCTGTGCCAATATTTGAACCCAGAACTGTGGAGCTCTGACTTGTTTGTGCTTGCCACTACATATCATACCATCTTTACATAGTACTAGCTGTGTTATTTGGTTTTGCACATGACATTTTGGAAGACAATGGATGTCATTTATATTCTTCTTCTTCCTCTTCATCTTTTCTCACTTCTATGAAGGGTCCATGTGCTTGGTCAATATTCTCCCAACAGCTCAGTCCTGTACCTACTCGCCAGTATAACCTTTTTCCTTCAGATCTTCTTTTACTTTATCCATCCAGCTCCACTTTGGCCTCCCTCACTTTCTTTTCCTTTGTACTTCTATTCCCATTACTCTTTTTGCCCACATGTTCATTGTCTACCTTCAGGACGTGCCATACCACCTCAACCTTTTTCTGTACTTTCTTAGATATCTCTCCCACTTTTGTTGTACCTCTGATTGTCTCATTTGTTACTCTGTCATTTTTTGTAACTTTACACATCCATATCAACATTCTCATTTCTGCCACATCTAACTTCTTCATAGAACCATTAATTGACAAAGTAGTATTTCATTCTTGAAGGGGCTCTTTGTATATGAAGTTGGTTTTTTGCACTTTGAAAAAGTTCTTAAAATGTGGCCTACAAAGACATTTTTAATGTAGAGTAGGCTAATTAGCAGGATACTAACAGATCAAGAAAACCTGAACTTAACCAGTGTTATTGCAGGCAGCAAGAGTCCTTTTAAAATCATGCACCTTTTGGTATTTAATACATTTGTTATAATATATTCAAGGCTAATTATGGAACCTGTTTCTGATGAAAATAAATATAGGTTCAGTCTTAATCCTTTATGTAGATGGATGTTTTGGGAGCCAAAAATGGTTATCCTGTATTGTCACTTTAAAGGACCACTTTAGCACCTTTACTTTTAAAAGTGTAAGGTGAATTTAATTTTGTCTTACTTTAAAGAAAATTGGACATTCATTTTTCCATTATAGTATAATAGACAGATTAAGATTCTTCCAATTGGGCAAATTATTATCATTAAGTTATTACAAGTGAATGTCTACTAAACAGTAATATTCTACTGATTATGACTTCAAATACTACCTAATCATTAATTCCTTCAATAATATCGAAGAATATATACTCAGCAAAAAAAGAAACGTCCTCTGACTTTCAACAGTTTTTACTTTCAGTAGACTTAATGTGTAAATATTTGTATGAACACTAAAAGAGTCAACACCATAAGACATAAACTAAAAATGTTTCACAATGTGTCCCTGAATGAAGGGAGGCTCAAAATCAAAAGTACCAGTCAGTATCTGGTGTGGCCACCAGCTGCTTGAAGTACTGCAGTGCATCTCCTCCTCATGGACTGGACCAGATTTATCAGTTCTTGCTGTGAGATGTTACCCCACTCTTCCACCAAGGCACCTGCAAGTTCCTGGACATTTCTGGGGGGAATGGCCCTAGCCCTCACCCTGCGATCCAACAGGTCCCAGACGTGCTCAATGGGATTGAGATCTGGGCTCTTCGCTGGCCATGGCAGAACACTGACATTGCTGTCATGCAGAAACTCACACACTTTTTGCCACTCCTGTCTGGTCCAGCGAAGGTGGGTTTGTGCCCATAGGCGGCGTTGTTGCTGGTAATGTCTGGTAAGGACCTGTCTTACAACAGGCCTGCAAGCCCTCAGTCCAGCCTCTCTCAGCCTATTGCGGACAGTCTGAGCACTGATGGAGGGATTGTGTGTTCCTGGTGTGACTCGGGCAGTTGTTGTGGCCATCCTGTACCTGTCACGCAGGTGTGATATTCGGATGTACCGATCCTGTGCAGGTGTTGTTACACGTGGTCTTCCACTGCGAGGATGATCAGCTGTCCTTCCTGTCTCCCTGTAGCGCTGTCTTAGGCGTCTCACAGTGTGGACATGGCAATTTATTGCCCTAGCCACATCAGCAGTCCTCATGCCTCCCTGCAGCATGCCTAATGCACGTTCACGCAGATGAGCAGGGACCCTGGGCATCTTTCTTTGGGTGTTTTTCACAGTCGGTAGACAAGTCTCTTTAGTGTCCTGCGTTTTTAGAACTGTGACCTTAAATGCCTACTTTCTGTAAGCTGTTAAGGTCTTAACGACCATTCCACAGGTGCATGTTAATTAATTGATTATGGTTAATTGAACATGCATGGAAAACATTGTTTAAACAATTTACAATGAAGATCTGTAAAGTTATTTGGATTTTTAAAACATTATTGTTGAAATACACAGTCCTGAAAAAGGGACGTTTCTTTTTTTGCTGAGTTTATATGTGCAACTTAGTAATAGAGTTAAAAATTAGATAATGTATTCTAAAAATGATGCTGTAATTGCATTTTTAAAAACGATCTTAATAAAAAAATAGCAAAATAAGTATTTTAATATTACTGATTCTAACTATTTTTAAATGAATAAGTATCAGTATAGTAAGGTCTCATTTAAGAAGACCATTGAACAACAGTTAACAGGCACTGTGTGATCATAACTTACAAATATGTGAACTCTTAACACTTGCTTGGATGGCAGCAAGTTACACATAGAGTTCAAACTGATATGAGTTTATGTACGTGGAGAGATTTACTTAATGCATAATAATGATACATTTTTTACCAAGATTTCTGATCATTTTGATGCGTGTGAAAAAAGCACACAACATACACAAAAAATGTTTGGGGTTCCATCCCGCATATTAACAGCAGGCTTTTCCAGGCACGGCAAGAAAGTAGTCTATACAGACTGAGTACAGATTGCAACTGACTATGGGAGGCAAGTAATTGGCTTTATATGCTGGGGGTAGGAAGAGAAGGGTCCAAAAGGACTAGGTAGAAGTGAGGTCAGTTGGAGGGTGTGGATGGAGACAGAAGTGGAACCCGGTTGGTGTTTAGGTGTTTTTTATTATATTATTATAAATCTTATTACCCTTTGTCACCTTCTGAGTCAGTTCTTTACTCTTAGTTGAGCCCCTTGACTGCCTCTAATGCGCACATGTGTGACATGGGCTAGACATAATACTCATAGTACATCAGTGTTACAAATATGTATAATTTAATATCATTAAACATTTGGAATTCTCTTTTAAGCCTGTACTGTTAGTTTTAATCAACAAATAAATGGTACATGACCATTCTTTTACAGTGAGGAATATTTATTAACATTATCACATCAAGACATTACTAAGAACACCCTAAAGGATCATTGGTTGATTTGCCATGATTTTCATACTTAGCTTCAGTTTCGTCCTGCAACAGAAATAAAGTCTTCAAATATTATTTTTAATATATTTTAATGAAATATGATGAGTAAATTTGTGTTTTTCTTTTAGTTCTAAATTAGCACATGTGGAGGACTGCCGGCTTCTCATGCCAGCCCTCACCCCCAGGCCGCCAGGAGGAGCTCTCCCGACAGCAGGATCGTGCCCCGAGGTCCAGCAGGGCCTTATGGACTTTGTAGTATTTATACACAGCCCTGCTGGATACCTTGGGGACCACCAGGAGTCGCTGTGGGGGGACTTATGGACTCTTTTATGCCTTATGACCCGGGAGTACGTCACGGTCACGTGACGGGAAGGAACGACGTGCTCCTGGGTTGAAGTGAAGAACTGATTGCCCTGACCCGGAAGGAATAAGGAACTGTGGAGTGTTGGGACAGGAACACCTCCGGGTCAGGGGCTATAAAAGGACGATGGCTCAGTCCAGACGCTGAACTGAGCTGGGAGGTAGAGGAGCAAGTGTCTGGGCGAGGAGGAGAGATTATTGTGTGATTTAGTGATTTATGAGTAGTGTGGAAGGTGCTTGGTGCACTGTGAAAAATAATAAAGAGTCTTGGACTTTTATGCGGTGTCTGGAGTTGTACCTGAGGGTTCAAGGGAGCACTAGCGCCCCCTACTGCCACACACACAATAATGTGATAGGTGTCTTCTAGGAGAAGAGGAGGATGCTAAATGAGGTTCTAAAATTAACTTAAATATGTAGAGTTTCAAATTTTACTTTTTTTCTGCTAGGCAGTATTTGTTCTTTTGTCATTTTGACCAGACACTGATGTAATTCACTGTTAAATTTCTTTCAAATACTATTTCTTCCCAGCCAGTGGAGCAACATTACCTGCCATTAGTTTTTTGGCTAAAATGGGACCCACTCTTACACTCTTACAAAACAAAGTAAAAATGTTCAGATGCAAATTATCTTCCATTGTCTTGCCGTGGCCAATTTTCAACAAGAGACCATTGTTTGCCACATGTTTTATATGAGATCAATATCATAGCCAACACATACAGCATAGAAATGCTCAATCCTTGTGGCAATTCATGATGGCATTAACATGCAGAACTACATAAAATGTAAAAACAAAATGAAAAGTGAAAAATGAAAATGCTTGAACAGGCAAATTAAATTAAAAAAAAAAACAAAACAGTAAAAAATCATCCACCCAAGCAGACTCAAACAGTGGCTTACTTACACTTTCCACTTGTGAAGGGTTGGAGGAATTTGGAACAGCTGGATCACAAGGAAGTTATTCCCATATGAGTCTGCTTTTTGTTCTCTAATTTCATCTAAGTTGTCCAAAATGTGTCAATATTACAGTATGTAGTCCATAAAATATTAATTTTGCCTCGACACAGTCTAAAATAAGAGATCCCTTTTAAGTGTATTTCAATACAAGTTTTCTGTATTTGAAAGCTTGCAATCATCATGTGCCTTTCATGTAATTGCTAAAATGAGCAGATTTGCTCAGGTTATGTGGATCATTTGTTGGAATAAAAATTTTATTATATACTTGATAGATTCTTAAACAGCTGGAACAAATTGTCTGAAATGATTAATCATTTTGGATGTCCTAGTATATTTGTTATTGTTCAAGGAGAAAACCTCACTCCAAATGAGCATAGTTCCCTCAGATGGGATATTGTGTGACTGAATTAAAGTTGAGAGATTTTGAATTGGCAGAACATGTTGAACTAAAGCTTATTAAACTAACCAGTCATGCTGTTACAGTGAGAGAGTGAGAAAAATGGAAAGAGTCTGAGTAATAAAGATTATTTTAGAAAATATTTGCTTTTATATTTAATCAAGTTTTAAAATAATTGAAATATTTTTAAACATTAGTATATTGCTCAAAGCACACACTTTTTATTTTAGGCCCATTTGAACAATAACAAAAGGCAAGTCTTGAAATGGTACAGTAATTTACATGATGAAAATAATAAAAAATAGTTCCCCAAATTTCAGATGTAGGACTGGATGTTGCAATCCCTAGGGTTACTGCACCACAGTTGTCTACTGAGGGGGCTGTGTAGAACTGGCCACTAGGCAACGTTATTAGGTTGAATTCAAAATGTCTAAATTGGTTAAGATGAGCTAAAAGAAACTTTAGGATTTTGTTTAATTTCTGCAAAAGCATCAAAAGTGCAGCAGTAGACAGTTTATATGCAATGTTTGAAATATTTATTAACTTAAAAATAATAAACAGCCTGCAAAAGTAGGGCTAGCTGCATGAATTAAATTATTTATTGGCCACAGTCAAAGGTTCTTGAACGTTAACATTGAAGAAAAAAGAATGAGCAAAAGTAATATTTTAACATTACTCATAATGCATGTTCATTTCCCATTTTTCTTAGGTTACCAATATGTCTAGTGGATATGCTTCTGAATGTGGAATTAAATTTGAGAATGCATTACAAATCCAATCATTTGAGGTCAATGCTGCCTGCTTTAAAAGTATGCATTTGAAGTTGTTTGTGTATATTTAAACCTACGAAATGAATTATATATGATGGCCTGAGCAGGGGGGAAAAAACGGGTTATGTGGTTGACTCTTCATGTTTGTGTGAGGCAGCATTAGTGTTTAACTCAATTTATTTCATAAACAGTTTAAAATAATTATGTCTCTGAGATTTTTAATCTCCTTTAATGTCTGACATTTAGTAATTATATTTTGTAAAATGTATACACAATGCTTAAAATTCTTACACTCCTAGGTTTTCTTTTTAGTGCCTTTTGATATCAGCGAAAAACATGTCTTTTAAATCTATAGACACAACCAGCATGCTGCTGATCTCTACTGCTGTGCCACAGTTACGTACTACAGTGTTGCCATCTAGTCGATAGACATTGAATTTATTTATTTATTTATTGTTTTTGGTTGCAACAGCATGCAGAAAATAGTCTTATAAATAGACTGTCCGTAGTTATGCCATCACAAAAAAGGTGCTAAGCTACTGCTGTTTTGAAACAACTAGATTTGTTGCAAGATAAATATTTTGATAATAATAGCAGTAATCAAGATAGTAACAGTCAATTTAATGATGTGGAATCTGTAGGCACTGGTACTGATGTGGATACTGAAGCGACTGAGCCCTTTGGTCCCACTGGTTGGAGATGTTAATGATGATAGTAGTTCTGTGTTCATTTTTAAATCCTCTCCTCTTTTCTATTATTCAACACTGACCAGGGGCCTCATGTATACAGTGGTGTGAAAAACTATTTGCCCCCTTCCTGATTTCTTATTCTTTTGCATGTTTGTCACACAAAATGTTTCTGATCATCAAATACATTTAACCATTAGTCAAATATAACACAAGTAAACACAAAATGCAGTTTTTAAATGATGGTTTTTATTATTTAGGGAGAAAAAAAATCCAAACCTACATGGCCCTGCGTGAAAAAGTAATTGCCCCCTGAACCTAATAACTGGTTGGGCCACCCTTAGCAGCAATAACTGCAATCAAGCGTTTGCGATAACTTGCAATGAGTCTTTTACAGCGCTCTGGAGGAATTTTGGCCCACTCAACTTTGCAGAATGGTTGTAATTCAGCTTTATTTAAGGGTTTTCTAGCATGAACCACCTTTTTAAGGTCATGCCATAGCATCTCAATTGGATTCAGGTCAGGACTTTGACTAGGCCACTCCAAAGTCTTCATTTTGTTTTTCTTCAGCCATTCAGAGGTGGATTTGCTGGTGTGTTTTGGGTCATTGTCCTGTTGCAGCACCCAAGATCGCTTCAGCTTGAGTTGACGAACAGAGGGCCGGACATTGTCCTTCAGGATTTTTTGGTAGACAGTAGAATTCATGGTTCCATCTATCACAGCAAGCCTTCCAGGTCCTGAAGCAGCAAAACAACCCCAGACCATCACACTACCACCACCATATTTTACTGTTGGTATGATGTTCTTTTTCTGAAATGCTGTGTTCCTTTTACACCAGATGTAACGGGACATTTGCCTTCCAAAAAGTTCAACTTTTGTCTCATCAGTCCACAAGGTATTTTCCCAAAAGTCTTGGCAATCATTGAGATGTTTCTTAGCAAAATTGAGACGAGCCCTAATGTTCTTTTTGCTTAACAGTGGTTTGCGTCTTGGAAATCTGCCATGCAGGCAGTTTTTGCCCAGTCTCTTTCTTATGGTGGAGTCGTGAACACTGACCTTAATTGAGGCAAGTGAGGCCTGCAGTTCTTTAGACGTTGTCCTGGGGTCTTTTGTGACCTCTCGGATGAGTCGTCTCTGCACTCTTGGGGTAATTTTGGTCGGCCGGCCACTCCTGGGAAGGTTCACCACTGTTCCATGTTTTTGCCATTTGTGGATAATGGCTCTCACTGTGGTTTGCTGGAGTCCCAAAGCTTTAGAAATGGCTTTATAACCTTTACCAGACTGATAGATCTCAATTACTTCTGTTCTCATTTGTTCCTGAATTTCTTTGGATCTTGGCATGATGTCTAGCTTTTGAGGTGCTTTTGGTCTACTTCTCTGTGTCAGGCAGCTCCTATTTAAGTGATTTCTTGATTGAAACAGATGTGGCAGTAATCAGGCCTGGGGGTGGCTACAGAAATTGAACTCAGGTGTGATACACCACAGTTAGGTTATTTTTTAACAAGGGGGCAATTACTTTTTCACACAGGGCCATGTAGGTAGATTTTTTTTCTCCCTAAATAATAAAAACCATCATTTAAAAACTGCATTTTGTGTTTACTTGTGTTATATTTGACTAATGGTTACATGTGTTTGATGATCAGAAACATTTTGTGTGACAAACATGCAAAAGAATAAGAAATCAGGAAGGGGGCAAATAGTTTTTCACACCACTGTAAATGGTGTGTACGCACAAAAATGTTATGTACGAACATTTCCATGCTCAAATCGCGATGCATAAACTTGGCGTAAAGCCACGCACATTTCCACGGTAGCTCAGACCGTGGCGTACGCAAGTACGGCGCTTGGTTTTGCAGACTGGTGGCACTCAGTGTCAAAGCAGTGCTACTGTTCCAGTGTGGTTTCCTTTTCTTTTTTAGATCCACATCCCTGACGCGGCTTTATAAATACACTGAAATTAACTGTATATTGTTTATTAGTTTAATCCATCTGATTGTAATTAACCTGTAACAATATAATGGTCCACAGAATGGTCAAACTATTCTAAATACAATAGCTGCTTTAGCATTGATACTGTCACTGCACCTTCTTCTTCTTCTTTCGGCTGCTTCCGTCAGGGATTGCCACAGCGGATCTTTATAAAGTGCATATTTACATATGATGACGATATCATTTTTAAGATGAAATGCAGCAAAATAAAACTTTAACTTAATTAAAATATTCTACAGTATATTGTTAATAAATAAACTTGTGAGGACATGGTGTCGCAGTGCTAGGAAGGAGCTGGCGCTCCGTTCACGGATTGTTCCTGCCTCGCGCTTTATTCTTGCTGGGACTGGCGCGACACTGGATGGATAGAATAATTTAACATGTACTACGAAGATATTTCAATGTTCGTTAAAAGTTTTGAAGAATCGGCGTTCTAAGCTTACAGATGACTTAATGTCTATTATAGAGCTGATTGTGTGGCAATTGGGTATTTAGAGAAAGAAAAGTAAGGACACGAATTGGGGGTTAGTACATTTGAAAGAGACAGTACTGCTGCAATAACTTATTTCATCGAAGGTAGCACACAGCGCAGCAAGGATCTTGCGTGAGGCATGAACAATCACTGCGCCACCGTGTTCCCATGTTTAATAACATGCTTTAACTCCTATTATCATGAAAATGATATCAAGTATACATCTCAGTATTTTAATTATGCAGAGAGCTGTAATATCACAAATGTAATGGATTCTGTGTCCTGTCGGAGGAAGAGAAAGCCAGTTTAAGAAGCACATAGTGATTCACACACATAGAGCACATAGAAGATCAGATACAAAACAAAGCATTTAACGTGCTACTTTAGTTACGATGGGATTTGAGAAACTAATAAATTAAATGATTTTAAGATGAAGTTTATGATGTTCTACTTTAATGACAAAATAAAGTACATGATTAAAGTGGAAATTTAGAGATTAAAATTGATATTTCATGCTTTTTTCCCACTGTGTGCCTATTTTTTTTTCTCTGTATCCTAATAAGCTTTCATATGACACTCTGGGCTGTGACTTTTCACGGTGACTTTGATATCTGACAACTTCTTTTTTATTACGGGCATTGTGTGACTTTGTGAACTTGAGCTTTCGAGTTTCTCCAACACTCTATGTCTCTTGATCAACTTCCTTTTGTTGTTTATACCACTGTTTAAACCAACAAATAGTATGTTTTTCCACTTGGTATTTGCTGAAATTCTTCAATTTCCCCCTATGTTTTTTCCATTGCCTTTTCATAGAACGTTGAGCTTAAGGGCTATTTATATTGATTTGCATTTTCAAAGAGGCATAATTCTGGGAGGAGACGGGGTCAGGACAGCAGGCACATTCACGTGTGTTACTTTTCATGCTGACCAGGATTTATGTAGCGGAAGAACATGGAAGTTGGCGTTCGCACATATTTATGCATCTGGATTTTTTTGTGCATAAGCACATTTCCGCTTTTGTCCATACGCCATGTTAAAGTATGGATTCTACGCACAGTGTTATGCATGAGGCCCCAGGTGAGGTTTTGGTAGCCCTAGAGGTGTTTCTTTATGACAAGACTTTCAACATTGACTACTCTGTCTACAAAAAATGTGCCACACACCAAGGATGCCCACAAAACCTCCACATATCCAGTAAATATTTTAAAGGACATTGCAATAACCTCGTAATGAAAAGGTATTAATCAACAAAGTATTCTTTGCAACTTTAAATCATAATGAGGTGTTCAGAATGGATAATTAGAGTAAACGAGTGTCAAAACTAAAAGTTCTAACTATAGATAACAGCATTGTAATAATTGGGAAACAAACACTAAATCTGGGGAATGATAGCTTCTGTACTAGAAATTCCATAAACACAAAGCAAGTTGTAAAGAGAAGAAATGTGGAGATGGAAAGATGTCAGGATATTAGTTTATTTTATCTGTTCTCTAAACCAAAACCCTAAGAATGGCCAGAAAGTCCAAGGTGTAAGGCGCATTGGATGGTTTGTAAGTGAGTTCTTCAGAATTTACTGGGACTAGCACTGTTGGAGATAACCATATTATTATTTTCAAAATGTCAGGCAGGCAAGTCTGTAGATGGTACAAGAGTGCAGCAGAAGATCATTTCATGTTTCACTTTTGTCTGGAATTCCATAGCACAACACATATGACCTCTACAAATATCCTGGACTCCTATGCCATATAAAAGGTATGATCAAATTTTTTTTAATTAATACTTATTTTCAGCTAATCGCCTAGTTCACCACATGCACCCTATCTGGTCCTTTTCTATTTATACTTACATCCAACAGGATTAACACCAACAGTTCTATTAACCTCTTCATACTGCCTCACCAGACCATAAAATTACATTGCAGTCTTTGTCCAGTTTGTCTACAATTTGTAAAAATTGGTTCTTAGATAGATTATCTTCTTACAGATTTGGAAGATAAAAATCCAGAGTAAGAAGGTTTACCAGTACTCGCTCGTTGGTTCAAAAGGTGAACTACAATTTGTAAAAAAAATTAAAAAACAATATATATCCTCAATAAAACACAAAAAAGCTGTTTGCTGCTACTATGTGTCTTTATAAAACAAGCATTCAAGTCACAGCAAGTAATTATAGATAAAAGATTCTATTTTTCTGAGGGCATTTTTGCATTCTCTGATCTGCTAGTGGGATGCACTTTTCTATAGTTATAATAAAGCTTAATATATGTTTCTCAACTGAGAGATTCTTTCTGTACATTTCATTTAACAACAAAAGTCTTACTTGTACTTTATATCGCACTGTATTTGTGTTTCTTATTCTGTTGTATTAAAAGGGGTCTTCTAATTACACATAAATATTTAAGGCCACCAAATATGCATTACATACAAAACACAGTCTTTGCTAAGAATTAAATATGTTCACTACATGTCAGTAGACAGTTTGGAAACAAAAGACGGTCAAATAAGAAAACCAACAGGGGTAAGGGAGAGACAGGCAAAATGTCAGAATATCAGTAAGAAACAAACTATACCAGAGCTCTTAAGTCACAAAACAAAAATCAAAGTCAAAAAAATGAAGAAAGGACATTTCTTAACAATAGGATTTTCTTTTAACTTCCACTAACATTAATAAAGAAAGGGTTTGTTTTAGGAAGAGAGTACAAAACTTTCCCCCACCATCTGCTGCATGTCTCCATCTTATGTCAATGTCAATTTATTTATATAGCACATTTAAAACAACATAGTAATGCTGTGGCCAAAGTGCTTTACAATAATAGAATAAAAGAAAAACAAAAACAATTAAAATAAAACATAAATAGTAATAAAATATATGAAATATAAATTAAGATACAAAATAAATAGAAATAATGTTATATAATCACAAAGAGGAAACCATAAGTATTACTGAAGATCACGGAATGCAAGTGAAAAGAAGTGAGTTTTTAATCTTGTTTTGAACAGTTCAATTGTAGACGACTCCTTTATATGATGAGGTAAAGAGTTCCACAAGCGAGGGGCAGCAGCTGCAAAGGCCCAGTCCCCCTTGGTTTTACATTTGGTATGAGGGACAACCAGAGACAACTGACCAGAAGATCTAAACACTCTGGATGGATGGTGTAAAACACAATACAGATAAATAGGCAGGAGCAAGCCCATGTAAAGATTTAAAAACTAGCAACAAGATTTTAAAATCAATTCGAAAACTGACAGGCACACAGTGTAAAGAAGCTAAAACAGGAGAAACAGAGTCATACTTTCTTCCCCAACCAGAAAGTGAGTGGCAGCATTTTGGACCAGCTGTAACCTGTGTATCAGGGATTTGTTAATCCCAGAATACAGCGAGTTGCAGTAATCGAGGCGAGAAAAAATAAAAGCATGAGTAGCTTTCTCAAGATCTTTAGAAGATAAAAAAGGCTTTATCTTACCTAATAGACGAAGTTGGAAAAAGCAACTCTTGACTACAGAATTTACTTGTTTCTCAAAAGAAAGGTTACTATCAAAGGTAACACCAAGATTGCGGACTTGAGGTTTAGAAAAGACAGAGAAAGAGCCAAGAAGTCCAAGACCAATTTGGGCTTTAGCTGATGGACCCACTATAAGCACCTCCGTTTTATTTTGATTTAAATCAAGAAAATTATTAGCCATCCAGGATTTTAGTTCAGACAGACAGTTGTGGAATTGATTTGTTGCAGAGTTGCAAACAGGAATATAAACCTGAGTATCATCAGCATAGCAGTGAAAAGAAATGTTAAATTTCCTAAAAATCGCTCCAATAGGGTGAAGGTATATAGAGAATAAAATAGGACCCAAAATGGATCCCTGAGGAACACCATATTTAAGATTAGCAGTAGATGAAAAAGAGGAATTAAAAGTCACTGAAAATTATCTACCAGTTAAATATGACCTGAACCAGTTAAGAGCAGCCCCTTTAAGCCCAAGAAGATGTTCAAGCCGCATCAGCAATATTTCATGGTCAGTGGTATCAAAGGCAGCGGACAGGTCAAGGAGGAGAAGGACTGCCGCATCACCTGAGTCAGTAATAAGAGAGATGTCATTGAACACTTTCAGGAGTGCCGTTTCAACACCATGATAACGCCTAAAGCCAGATTGGTAGATCTCAAATAAATTATTGGAGTTAAGGTGATCGATCAAATGATTATAAATAATTCTTTCTAGAATTTTAGCCAGAAATGGCAGTTGGGAAATTGGACGAAAATTGGTTAAAACTCCAGGATCTAATTCTGCCTTTTTTAGATGGGGACTGACTGCAGCATGTTTAAAAAATGAGGGCACAACCACCGAACTAATAGAATCATTTATAATCGTTAGTAAGGATGGGCCCAAAACATCAAAGGCTTCCACTAAAGAGACGTGGTGGAACAATATCGAGGGGGCTGGACGCTGGTTTAAGGGTGTCAATAGTTCTTTTTAGCAGTGAAAGTGAGACTTGATCAAAGGATTGTAGGACAATGACATGATTAACAGTAGGAAGTTTATATTCAGTTTGAACAATGCCATGGCGGATAGTGTCAATTTTGCTGACAAAGAATGATAGAAACTACTCACATGAATGAACAGTACTATTTAATCTCATCACAGAATGAGGGTGAATGGTCGCGTTAATTGAATTAAATAAGACCCTAGGATTCTTAGAATGACGGGATACTAAATCGGCAAAGAAGTCTTTTTTAGATTTCTTAACTTCAGCCTGGAAATTGAATAGAGAAGTCCTGAAAATTTGTTTAGAGACAGTCAGTCCATCTTTTTTCCAGTGCTGTTCAGCAGTTCGCACAGGGTCGGCGCAATGATCGTGTATTTTCATTTAGCCAGGGAGCAGGTCTTAGCTTATTACTGCGTATCTTGGGCGGAGCAATTGCGTCTAAAACCGTTTTACAGGAGGAATTAAATTTTACGACAGAATCATCGATATCATTATTTTGATAATGCACATAAAGACTAGAGAAAATGGTTTTAAAATCAGATATAATGGAAGACATTTAGAAATTTAAAATTTTAAAAATCGCGAGCAGCGTGGGGGGCAGCTATTAGTCGGGACATCAACAGTAATATTCAGATCCATCATTATAAAAAAGTGATCAGTGAAAGAAACATCACATAAATCAATATTATTCATTGAAATATCCCGAGTAAGAACGAGATCAAGGGTGTGACCGAGAGAGTGAGTTGGCGTATTAATATGCTGTATAAAATCAAATGAGTCCAATAGTGATAAAAATCATTGACCAAAGGTTTCAATTGACAACAAACGTGAATGTTGAAATCACCAACAATAAATACTTTGTCATAGCAGAGGGTAATATCAGCCAAGAGATCAGAGAATTCAGAAATGAAAGTATCATTAATTACAGGAGGTCTATAAGCCACGGCAAACAGCAGAGAAGGGGAGCTGCACACTTTGAAAAGTTGAAGTTCAAAGCTGCTAAACGGACCCCTTGTCAGGCTCTGACACAAGAACTTACTTTTAAAAACAATGGCGCTGGCCCCCCCCCCCCCACGATGAGTCAAATGAGGAGAGTTTAAAAATGAATAACCTGATGGAACCAAGTCAGTAAAACATGAAGAGTCACCATTTAAAATCCAATTCTCAGTGATGAAGAAGAAATACAGTTTATTTGATGTAATAAAATCTTGCAGAATAAAAGTTTTATTAGACATTGATCTCACGTTCAGGAGAGCAGTCTTGATGGAAGTAGAAGAGCTTATTGCAGGATGAGCACGGGTGAGCGTGCGGAGATTAGCAGTGTTTACTACTCGATTGTAGACCAAGGAAAAGTGATGCTGTCTTGAAATGGAGAAATTAAATCCGGTGTCCAGCGCCCATGAAACAGTGATGATGTCCTGAGCAGGAGAAGATGGGTCATAGATGACTTGCAGGCATCAGGAATCAAAGCTCTGGGACTTGAGTCGGCATTGTTTAACAGCAATTCCGGCTCTTTTCCCATGACGGCGGCAGGTGCGTTTGCGTCTCCAAGGGGCATTCAACTCACTGATACAGATGAACACTGGTGTCCAGGTGAAGAGGTGGAGGTTCACAAAAAATCCAATCAGGAGATGAAAATTGAGAGAAAAGTAGGCCAGAAAATATGTTTAGTAAAGACTCCCGATCATAGGACAGTGACCGTTGGGATAAACTAAAACATAAAAACAAAGTTAAAATATAGACTAGAGAGACGAGCAGACGGCCAGCCACAACAGTCGATGCCATCATGTTCAAACTGATAATTATTATGCATACATGGCTGGTAGCCAGCATCATCACTTTAAACCATGGCTAAACACTAAGAAATGGCATCACAAATAAAAAATGGTGGGGTTAATAGTAATAAAATAAATTTAAAACATAATTTCAAAACATTCTTAAATAAATTGTAACTAAACATATTCCTAAATGTAGGCAGACATTCATGAAAGTCACCTTTTAATCTGATGTTTTCTATTTCTTTGTTCTTGACTCTTTCTTTAACTTGTAAGTATATGCTTTGCATGCTTGACCCAAAGTTGAACAAAAGCCACTTTTTAAGCAGTGTAAATGATCTACAGGATCAAGCACACAGGAGTGGATTGAACAAAATTCAAAACTAAACAGTAACCAAACTAAAATCCTACTGCCTTATCACAGGAATTACATCTCTAAATAATTGGTTTGGTAATATGCTTAGTTGCACACCTCAGAAGTGCTGAACAAATGTATTCCCTTCTTCTTATTCCCCAAAATCCAGGCATTTTTAAACCCAATGTCACTTCCTTCTAGACTCTGAAAATGAACTCCATTTGTCCCTGAGACCACTGCACGTCTGCTCCGTTCCAAGCCCTTAAAAAGGCTAAGGTTGTTGCTTTATCAGAAGGAGATATTACTTTACATCAGAAATAATAACATTTAACTTCACTTTCTGATTTGCCCTTGAATTTTGTGCACATCTGTACTTCATAAATTATAGGATTTTGGGTAACTGCTGTGATGCACTGGCTGAGATGATACACAGCTGGTCTTGACTAAAAATAAAAAAAGAACAGACATTTTAGAGAGTGTCTGGGAAGCAAAAAGAAAAAACTTTAAGGAGACCACAGCTGCAATTTCAGCAACACATATCATGAATTGATGCTCACACTTTTGTTGTGAGATCTTTTTTGTTCACTTCTCACAGCTGGATTGCAGTCTGTAGATAATGAAATACACAGGTGTTATGTTCATCTTGAAAGTAAAAATACTTTAAGAAAACACAGATGAAATAATTTCCAATTTTAATTTGTTTTTCATTTACATGTCATGTAAACATTGATGCCGGCTGATTCTAATGACTTTTGTAAACTCATTAAGCAATCTGTTGAATATGCACTATACACTTTTTATACTTTAGACACTGTCAAAAAATACATTGAGATCATACAAAGAGCTTGGTTGTGAGCAGGTGTAGAGGCATTTGAAATTATTATATAGATGAAAAATAAACACTTTAAGCATTTATTAGTCTGATGCAAGGGTTTTTTGCTAGACGCACATAAATGCGTCTACGCCCTGCTAGGGCCCTGCTGCAGCTCATAAGATGTGTGTGTGCTTGTTGAATTGAGCATGCTGCTTTTAGAATTTCATATAATACAGTATGTCATCATTTAGCTCTTATCAAGCATCATTTCTCTGAAAGAACAAAATGATCTTAAAAACTAATGCGAAGGCTAGTTTTGAAATAAGCTTTCATATGCAGCTTTTTCTTGTACAAACCACAGAAAGAGACGTATGAGCTGCTGCATTACTTGTTACAAGTCAATGTATAAGCTAAGGCAATTGAGAAATATAATCAAACATGGGCTAAAAGCAGTTATGAGCTAATACAAATATGGGCTCAAATAAAATCTGTCAGGACCGCTGCATGGATAGAAAAGCAATTTAACCCTTAGCACTCATCCTTCAAGATGTTAACACCCCACAACGTCACCACTCCTACATAGGTAACCCAGTTTAATTAGCCTGTAGGTTAGGTCAAGTTGGAATGTATTAGAAGATGGAATAAAGCAGGCATTAGCTGTAGTTCTGCCCTCCTCTGTTGCTGATATCAAAAGTGTTATCATTCAATTTTTAACATTTAAAAGTTTATTTTAACACATTATTTTTTGGGATTGATCAGAATTTACTTTTGTTATTGTTTCGTTTCATTTTGTTGGTAATATCATTTCATGTCCAGTTTTGGTTGCTGTCATCTTTGTTGATGGCAAGAAAGCTCATTGTTGGTCTTGTTATCAACAGTGGTGTAGATGTGATTTTGTCATTTCTGTGACTATTTTAGGGAATCCCATTCTGCTTCTAACATCCAAGATATTGAATAAAAAAACAACTAAAACCTTGTGAACCTAGGTATTTACTTAGAGCAAAGGTTATAAGTCAATCTGTAAGATATTAAAATAGGTGTTTTGACTGTGAGTTTTGTTTTGCATTTTTAGTTCCCTGTTTTCTTTTTATCAACCCAGCTTTTATGTTTGACTATTCTTTTTGCTGAGTAATGAGCACTTACAGTTGACAGCTGGTTTTGCAGTAGGAGAGACAGAAAGGGGTGGAGTTAAAACAGTTAGAAGTCTTCTTGAAGTTCTTTGTCTGTTTGACTGTGAGTTGAAAAGGAAGATAAGTAGTTATGCAGTCTCCAAATGCTCCCCCAGTGTACTTGCTATGATCAGTGTATATGATTAATTCTTTCTACCTACTACAGAGTCTTTCTTGGATTTCTGTGAGTCTAAATTGGGGTTTTGATTTTGGTACTTACTGTATATCTTTCTATCTTCATTTCTGTAAAAAGGTACAGTTTTTTTACCATCTTCTTGTGACATCACACTAGATTTTTGTGATCACTGGAATTGTGCGATTCTTACATTTTCCATTGCTTTCAGGGATTTCCTGGGATTCCCTGGGATTCCCTGGGAGTGTGTGACATATGACACCATCAATGTAACTGGTTAAAGGGCTACCAAAAGTGTTATTTTTTCACCCGTGTTTAGACGTTTAGTCGATTTAACGTTTGCTGTGTGAGTTTCCTTAATAGTTTTGATTCTGCTTTGACTAACGACTGTAATTGTTGGTAAGCGATTTAAAATATCTTTTTCCTATTTCTCTGGTATTGACCTTTACACATATTTTTGAGCTCACTTTATCTCCTGACTCCTTTAACAGAAAATTTTTACTGACTTCTGCTGAGTCAGGACAGTGCCCTTAAAAATCTCCCTCTTTAAAAAGATTCACGATGTCAGCACATTTTGCAACATATACATTTTAATCTGTGTTCTAATATGATTAGTCAGATGACCTTATAAATTCAGTTTTAATGTGATTGTATTTTTCCAAAACAAATTGAACTTTAATAATTATATGCCTTTCATTTGTAGAAAATATCAATGACTTTCCAGTTTACATTAGGGAGTTGATATTTTAGCAGCTGGCAGACCAAAAGAACTGAAAGAAGATTCTGTTGGCTTGATAACCCACAGTGACCAGTGCAACATGCAAATGAAGCACTTACAGATGGTTGGGGCCAGCCACATCTAACTAAGAGTGAATTCTCTGGAAAGGCCCATTTACTCAGAAGGCTTGGAAACCTGTTTCCAGGAGGGTGACACCCTTTTGCATGGGCCAGTCCAGCATTTCAGTGACAGTAGTAACAACAAAGGCCTCTATAAGGAGACGTCTGCGAGGTTGAGAGAAGTTAGGTTAACCAATGTGCAGGGAAGTACAGAAAGTAGAAGCTGAATAAAGTGTAGGAAATTAGCAGAGCCTGCTTGCTCCAGAGAAGTCAAGAAGGTCTTCTGAACCAGGCGTTATGATACTGTGTAGGGTGGACAGTGAGAAACCAGCCATATGTGTAAGGTGTACAACAGCAAGAGTAATTGTCTTAAGTTCACATGAAGGCACAAAATGAAGTGATCCACAACACACCCTAGGTATTACTTTCTATGCATTCCCCATGGCTCCAAACAGTAGGGAAGTTTGGTTATGCATGTTTGATTATGCTTTTAAGTCATTGCCTGTATTCAGTAAAACAATAAATACACCTGTTTGTTTAAAGGTCTTTTAAAATGTTTTAAAATTTCAAATGTTTTAGTGAACCCACTGCACAGATTATGGTAAATCTGCTTTTATTGATAAACTCTTTGAGTAAATAAATTAAAGTTACAGAACACCATAAAGATGTATACTGTAATGAATTTCTAAAATTGGAACATTTGATGTGCCGCAAAGGAAAACATTTGTGGAGACATATGAATGAGATACTTTCATAGTAGCACTTCAAAAATTATATTCCAACTAGGAGTGTCACTTCAAGTAATGTCTTCTTATTTAATACTTTACAGTGGCTGTCAATTGATCTGTCCAGGATTTTAAATCACCCGTAGCTTGCAAATCGTTTGAACTATTGACCTGAAATTTGGTACACATATACTACGTGACGTCTACCATCCGCTTTCGGGGTGATGAATGACCTCCGAGGTTATTCCTCTTTTTTTTTATATTATTTTATTGTACAATCAACTCTCAGCAGCAGCCAGCAGGATGACCGTGCGTTCTCATCCCTACCACCTTCGCTGCCACTTTCCCTACCTCTTCATATCTTAAAACATTCTTGAGGCAGATTGAAGACTTAAGTGCCAGCTTAAGTGAAAAATTAAATAAAATGTACTAAGTAATTGCAACACAAACACTGACTTAATCAGTTTTAATGTGAAAAGATGCAGACGAAAGAAGAGAAGAATCGGGCCGCTAGGGTGGAGAAAAGAAGAGCTGCTCAGGAAGCAGCAAGCGCATCAACCTCTGAGCCAATGAAGAGTAAATGTACAGAGAAAGGATGAAAACTATGAATGCTCAAGTCAAGTGTATAATGTGCAGTGCGCCATTACTGGTGTTACATAGTGCGCTGAACAGAATGTATGTATATGTATAGAACTGTTTCACAATTAATCACATTTTTTTACTAAAAGCAAAATTCATTGACAAAAATAATTAGACATTCTAGTGGTTGTTTAAGCAGTGTGTCCTTCATGCATTTTCTTGATCCCAGTGCTCTTTTGAGATTATCACTTCTTTAGAGTTAGCCAACCTGCTTTCAGACAATTTAGTGTGAATGGAAACACCATCTTGGATTAGAAACTGGTCTGTAAGAAACTATTTTTGATGTATATTTAGCTGATGGCTTTTTTCAAAGAATTCTTAACATTTTATGTTATGTCAGGATACAATATCACTTGTAAGGTGAAGAGAAACAAACAAAAGAAGTGTTGAGATGTCAGGGGACATCCTGCTTAATGTCTGAGTTGATTAAACGAAAACATAAAGGATTTGAAAAGAAATACGTCACTGTAACATTCAATAGACTCTTCTGGCCTTCTGTTGATTTCTCAATAATGAAGCCGGTCCATCCTGCTCTGAAGTCATGTTCCAAATGAACACCTTTCTGTTGGTGGAGGTTTAAGTAGCAGAAGATATTTGAAGATATCCACTTGTGGTGCTGTTTGGACAGGAAGTAACATTGATAGTCTTCTAGAGAGTTCTCATCTCTAAAGGAAATGGAAACTGTGTTAGTGGTAGAGTCACACCAAAAACCTTCCCATATGCGTGAGACACTTGTGACTGTTTACAGGTATTTTTTACAGTTGAAAGCATAGGTTGGTTAAATGACTAAATTCATTTAAAAAGAGGAAGAGGCAGGAACGGAACCTGCAGTGTTTTGGATCAACGCTCACTGTCTTAACCACTACATCAGAATATAAATATTTAAAAGACAATGAAGGTGACAAAAATACATAATAAAAAATACTGAAATTGAAAATATAGTAGAGTTTGGGAGAAGGACTCAGTGATTTCAGGTTAAAGTTTATAGGCTGTTTAGTGCAAAAAGCCCAAATGCTTAATCATCTACCTACCATCTACAGAGACACAATATGTACACTATAACATGACAGAAGGTTGGCAAAATAATATATTAGCATAGCAGCACCAGATGAGGCAATTGAAATAAATTACATTTTTATTTGCAAGGAAACATTTAATTTCTAATGCTTTAGGCATTTTTCAGTAGCTGTTTAAACAGGGTTTACTTATTGAAATGAAAAACAAACATAGTAATGGCTCAACCTTACCCTCCTAACAGAATTAAAATTATGCCATTTACATGAAGTACACTGTTAAACAGTTTTTGAAAATCTGGGCATTGTGATTCAAAGTTAGTATTTAGATTACACTCAGAAAAAGATTTTTAATGAAGTGTGTAGGAAAGCAGATCTGTCAGTTTGATAAGGTGTTAAATTTTAAACTAAAAATCCCACTGTGTATGTCAGTTTACTTGCATGTGCTGAAATAAAAGTATATTTATAAAAACTTGTATTATGGATCTGTTCATGAAAAGCACAGTGGGGTGGTATTCACTATGGAAAGGTAATATAATGTACCACAAAGCAATATTTTAATTTATAACTAAAAAAATGTTCTACTTTGTTCCCAGCTGAGTTTTCTTGAAAAAAGAATGAGAATCTTCATAAATGCGTGGAGTCACCTGGTTTGTCAGCAAGTAGGTGACAAAAATGGAAAAAAAGCACATGACGTATAACCCTAAAAGGCTTTTACACAGGTACAAAAATATGAACATAATAGTTGAATTATGTTCTGCTTACAAGGATTTGCTTCACAACTTAACCTTTAACCTACTTAGTGGGGGTGCCTTGCCTACTTACCTTGACTCAAAATGAGCATTTAAAAACAACAGTTTTGAAAATAAAATAAAAAATAGCTGTGCTAAATATCAAAACATGCTCAAAAAAATAAGGACAAGTAATCTGGAAAAGTGCAGGTGCAGATTTTAAACATTCTTATAAGTAAAACATGTAATGTCAAAATGACAAACTAACAATCTAACCATGCTTCCATGTCATCTTAGATATTATCCCAAAATGGTTGTCAAGACCACATAACTCTGCACTAAGAGTCACATGTTCACACCATTCATAACACACACACTTACATCCTAATAGAGATGTGTTATTTTTCCCGCAGACCCCAAAATAGTCAAGCAAGTACTCCCCCTGGCAGCCTCCACAGATACTAAAAGGGCTGCCCCATGAATCTACAGGTCACAGCATGCCCTGTGGGAGTCCATGTGGGAATCCTAGCCCAAGAAGGGTGCCCTCTAGCCAGGTAAGGAACTTTGGTCCATTCCTGACAGGATGTCACCATATTAATTCAGAGGTTGCCACCTTCTGCCAACCTCATGATAAAGGCAGGGAACAACCTGCCTTTCTTCTCAGCTATTCAGTATGGCGGCCTACTAGCCAGGTATAATGTGCCATCCCTTTTGGGACGCCAGCCTGTGCTTGCCGTCCATCACAAAGTTTAATACCCACAATCTAAAAGGACATAATTAGGTTAAAGATATTATCTATTTTTTTTTATTTTCTTTAAAAATATTTTTGAATGCCCTGAAATTTATTTTTCACTGTTTATCTTGCCATAGATTACTTCACATTTCAGGCCACTATCGTTTTACTGATGTAAAGTATGGAATATTTAGTTTCCATCTTCTATTGGATATATACTACAGTTTTCTAATTAGTTACTGAAGTTTCCAGTTTCTGTTAAAACGGAAAATAGAGTTTTTTTCTTATTTCTTTATATAACTAGTATTAATTTATACAGTAAGAGTAATTTGTACAGTACAGAGTAATGGGGATTGTGGAAAAGAGGTGAAAAAGAGAGTGCAGGCAGGGTGGAATGGGTGGAGAAGAGTGTCAGGAGTAATCTGTGACAGACGGGTATCAGCAAGAGTGAAAGGGAAGGTCTACAGGATGGTAGTAAGACGAGCTATGTTATATGGGTTGGAGACGGTGGCACTGACCAGAAAGCAGGAGACAGAGCTGGAGGTAGCAGAGTTAACGCTGCTAAACTTTGTACTGGGTGTGACGAAGATGAACAGGATTAGAAATGAGTACATTAGAGGGTCAGCTCAAGTTGGATGGTTGGGAGACAAAGTCAGAGAAGCAAGATTGCGTTAGTTTGGACATGTGCAGAGGAGAGATGCTAAGTATATTGAGAGAAGGATGCTAAGCATAGAGCTGCCAGGAAAGATAAAAAGAGGAACACCTAAGAGAAGGTTTATGGATGTGGTGAGAGAGGACATAAAGGTGATGGGTGTAACAGAACAAGATGCAGAGGACAGAAAGATATGGAAGAAGATGATCCGCTGTGCCAACCCCTAATGGGAGCAGCCGAAAGAAGAAGAAGAAGATTCATTTTGGTCATAAATATGTTCCAAGTTAAGAGATAGTAGTCATATACTTTGCATCTCCCAATGATTCTGCCTTTTTTTTGGCTGATGAACTTGACAGAGAACAAGTGAGAGCAACAGACATGCAAAGAACAAGGTGATTGCTGTTGTGCTAAAGAGATGGTTGATCAACACTTCCCAATTCACAAAGGTCAATGTAGAAACAGGGCTTTGTCTTTCTTCTGCTATATTTGTACTTTTCTTTCTTGCTGCATTTATCCCTCCCTGGGTGCTATACTTGTCAAGAAAGACCTGATTATGAAATGAGTTTTAAAGATTAAAATTGAATTTGGCTATATTTTTTTAAATTACAGAGAATAATGGGATTACAGAAAACACAAAATCACATGCTGCAGCCCTTAGGAATCGAGAAACAAGTCTATAGAGACTTATGGCAGTCAGTGTGTTCTAATTTGTGCTGTGAACGTGCCTTGTATGGTGTATTAGAATCAATGATAATAGCCATTCATTTTACAACAATGAAATAAGGCACATTTGAGTGTTGTTTTTTGATTATTATTTTTTGGTTTAGTTATTGGTTTCCATCCATTATACAACCCTAACTACAGGGTCACGGAGGTCTGCTGGAGCCAATCCCAGCCAACACAGGGCGCTAGACAGGAAGCAAACCCCAGACAGGGTTCCAGCCCACCGCAGGGCACACACACACACCAACACACCAAGCACACACTAAGGACAATTTAGGATCATCAATGCACCTAACCTGCATGTCTTTGGACTGTGGGAGGAAACTGGAGCCCCCGGAAGAAACCCACGCAGACGTGGAGAGAACATGCAAACATGCAAAGTGAACGCCACCGTGCCGCCCTAGTTATTGGTTTGCCTTTATTTATTTTATTAGTATTTTTGGTTTCCTACTGGATTTTTTTTAAATATTTTAAATTTTGATATTCTGTAGTTTCATCAATTGTAGTGGTTTTAAGGAACGTCTTTATTTAACCTAACATATATTTTAGCCAATGTGTTTTTTAGGAGGTTGTTGAACCCTGTCGACCAGGCAAGGAAGCTCACCTACTAACCCACATCTCCAATGCAACCAAACCAATCCTTTTGCATTGATCTTGACTATTTCCTTTGCTCCCAATCCTTCTATGCTAAAAGTTAATTTGATCAGATTGTAAAAAGTGGTTTTAAACTCACTCCTGGAGTCAGGAGAGACCCCACTTTGACTAAAAAAAACAGTAGAGCTAAACTTATTCCAGCAGCCCCTGGTGTCTAAACATCAATTAGCCCTACATAACCCCTAAACCAATGCAGTCACTCACGCATCTTCTAGACTTTGAGAAAGCAACACAGTCCTACTCTTCCTAGTCAGATACAATGTGCACCAACAAAATGAACTGGCTCACTGCACCAAGTTCAACCTACTTACCACTCAGTTATTGTCACGCTTGGGTCACAAAGTTGCACAGATTCATTCAGAGTTTTCAAGAAACAGAAACTTTATTCAAATACAGCATAATAAAGCAGAGGATGTCTGGGGGAAGATAGACAAGGAAAAGGGGACAAAAAGGACAGCTACAGTACAGACTTTTAAATGTTTAAAGCACCGCGCGAGATGCAGATCACACAGGACGGCAGCAGCAACAAGCCTGCGGCTGATCTAGCAAAGAGGAGGTAAAAAAATGAATTTGTTTCTCATTGAATCACCGTTTAAGAGGGGGTTTCGAAGGAGCGACCATATCTTCATGTGGGTGCATTCAGCCTGTTCATATTATTAATGTCTCCATCCTACAGATTCTAAATATCAGCAAATCTACTAACGGAATACAGAGATTATATTCTTTTGTCATTTATATCACAATGGTAACGATTGGAGGCAGGCTGCAGTTCATGAATTCCATAGAAATCAAAGCCCAATAATAGAACCATCAGTATGAGTACCACAGACAAGAAAATTATTTGCAAACAAACATCTATGCTCAACAAAACCATTTAGACTATTGTGTTGAAGGTACAATGAGAAAGATTAGCATTAGAACTTGAGCAGAGAATACCAAAAATGAAAATTTAGAAAATATACACTGCAGCATATATCCAAAAGAAATAAAATTATTATGAAACCTGGAATAACGGCACAAAAACTAGGTTGTAGACCTGAAGGACCTTTCAGTTCTGCCAATGAAGTATAATGTGGCAAGCCTCAAAAGAGACTGCATTGAGCCCTTGAGCAAGACCCTTAACCTGCAATTATTTCGTCCTGGGTATGAAATTAATCTACATCCAACCCTGCAAGCAGGTCCTCCAACTTGCAGGGAACACTTGGGGGCTGGTGGCAGGATTGGCACTCCAGCCACTTTAAAAAACCTCACACTGTTCCAGTATGGTACTGAGGTGTCATTCGCTGCCCACAGGAACCAATCCAAGTTGTTTGTCGTGTGGTGGGTGTGTCAACACGCTATCAGCACATGTTCCGTTGGACTTGGATATGTGTTTCTACCGAGAAAACTGTATTTGAGGCTCAGTTGCAATAGTCACAAAATGAGTTGCCAAACCAAAACGCAAATTGAAAAACATTGCTAAAAAGAGCATTGCCAGAAGTCAATAACCAAAGGACATACTGTTACCAAAACCAAAACCCTAAATTGCTAATGAAGTGAAAAGGAAAATTACTAGAAGTTGATAACCAAAAGATGTCTATTGCTGCAAGCACTCACATCAACATGTTTGATGTTTGAATCTGTAATATTGTATGTGCCACTGAAGTCAGCGTGAGTTTATAAAATGTATCATCAGTGAGAAGGTGCCTCATGTCTACAATGAAATCAAGCCCCTAGTAATAGTGTGCTATTTTCCACCAACACAGCCAGTAAATGTTGGAGATTAGAAAACAGTGATGCAACAAAAATGAGGAAAACAAATTTCTGTTTAGTTCCTGCTAACACTTTTAACACTAGACATCAATGTATTAACATTCCCCAATTCCCCATTCAAAGCCTTCAAACAGCCAAAAGAGGGCAGCAGAAAAAGTGTATTTCAAGCAAATAAATAATAAAACACACTATCAATTTGTAATACATTCCATGAAGAATAAAATTTGTATATAATTTGTATATACCATCAAGACATAATGTGATTGATGCAAAACTGAAGCAGATTGTGTTATAATGGGTCACCTCATTTAGTCTCGAAAATATTGTAATTATGTAAGTTGACCACAAATACAAAACACATTCAACCTGATCTGCTAGAAAGTACAATTTCTCTACGTCAAGAAAAGACTTCTTATTCTATGTTGGTTTTTCACTAGGGTATTCTGGTCTTCTTCCCAGAAGGTGGCCTTGTTTTAGTGAAGGTGTATGCAACAGTGACTCCTGCAGTAGACTGACTCACCACCCAGGGTGCGTCCTGGCCTTGTTCTCAGTTTTGTTAGGATAATGTGGTGCTAGTGCACTGCAAGTCTGAATTGAATGTATGTAATTTCCCAACTGCAGTGTCTTTCTGGCACAACGTTATTTGTCTGAAAGGAGGCACTCCATTTTAATTATCCATGAAAGTAATTTCTTTACCATTAAAATTCCTAGACACATTTACTGAGATTTGCAGTATGCCATACCAGTTACGGAATGTTACAATATTATGCTGTGAGTATGAGCCACCTAGTCCAATGAGTCACTTCTGTATAGGTTTTGATTTATGTACATGATAGTTTTTGAATTACAAGAATTTCTTCAGAGAATACAATGCATTGCAAATTATGATTTGTAAAGTACTCAGTACCTATAAGCGCTCATTACCTTGTTAATCACTTCTCTGCAGTTGGCAAAAGCCCCTCTTGGCTCTGTCTGCAATACTAAATGAAAAAGGATAGAACTACTTGAAAATAAGAAACAGCTTGGTTGGCTAGCATGCATAGATGTCATGTAGAGAAATTAAGAAAGGCTGCAGAGTAATGGGCTTCTCATTTCTGTGACTTGGGAAGTCATTTTCTGTTTGGTATGAATTTTAATATATTTATCTTGCATTGTTTAGATTACTATTTTTGGGGAGTAAAGCTGAATTCTGCTAGAAAAATATATCATATATTAGTTAAAAAAGGAAAATGGAACTAGTGAGTATCATCTGAATTAATTTTTTCAAGTGTGAATGTTTTTGAAAAGGAACAGCTGCAGAGATTAAACAGCATTTAATTTTCTTTGTTGTATTCTTCAAAATGTTTATGACATTTTCCTCATTAAACTACATATCTGCAGTCATGATATAACAGGCATTCTCAGACAGTCAGGATAAATCTAATAAAAAATATAGCACAGGCACCTCTACTCCAGAAACTGTAAACAACTTAGAGTCAATTCAGAGAAACACAGGTAAATAGTAAGCAGAGCAGGCAAAAGTAATGAGTGACAGAAGTGATATGGAATTGTTAAAAGTCAAAATTTAAAAGAAGTAATAATGAAAATGAAATGTGTTTGATTTGCAAATCAAAGTATATAGCAGTGAGGCAATATTTCACAGATGTATATATAAATATGTGGAATAAGGACAACCATCATTCAAGAGGCTGCCTGCACAGAAAATAAAATTAAAGCTGGACTTCCTATACAGTAAGCTCAACTGCATAATTAATAAAATCCATCCAGCCATTTTCTAGCCTGGTTTGTTCTTGAGGGTCATCAAAAGCAGCACTAGGCACAAGGCAAGATGAACCCTGGATGAGATTGCAGCCCTTTGTAGAAAAAAATTGTAAAACAATGAGATTTTATTCATATTTTTCATAAATACACAAATTCAATTCTAATTAATAGTGTAAAGTGCCATAAATACTCATTTTTAGGGTTAGTCAGAATTTGGGGGTGCTAGGCATGTTCTCCACAACTTTTGGAGGTTTTCTTTGCATAAGACTTTTGGTTATTTTAGGTATTATGTTTTTGTTTGTGTAATGGTGTGCTGAGTATGCACCATGGGTATTTTTGACCATGCCATGCTATACACACACACACACACACAGACACATTCATTTAAACATAACATGATAAAATATATTTAAAAACTGAAGGCTTATGTTTTTTACCTTTTGGGAAAACATTTTTTTGTTTTCAGGATCTAGTGTTAGGAGCCAACAAAATTGGACTAAGTAAAGGTAAGAAGAACAATCTCTCAAAATAATTTTTTTTTAATTCCTAGAAACACTTTTATTTCTGAACAATATTTATTGGATCTGTCTGAATAACTGCCAAGTACCGTGGAGCCAGCTGAGTGGCTTTCCAGGATTCCTTTGTTTTCTTCTTAATACCTAAGGAATTATGATATTTGCTGCATGACTGCCAAAGGTAATGCTGAACATAGCGTCCACTAGCGTGGTCCTGTCAATTTCATTCATACTGCTTGGTGCCCACAAAAGTCAGAAAGTGCTTTTAAATAAATAATCGCCACTTAGAGAGGGGGCATGGTTGTGTGGTTGAAGTGGTTCCCAGGGTGATTTGTGATGCGGACCGTCCTCGCTTAAGTGCACAGGTGAGGAGTCGTCTGCATCCATAATTGTTGCCGGGAGCCGCTGATTGCTCCTCCTGATCCACGTCCCCATGATATTTAATAGAAGCACGAGGCGACTAGAAAGGAGAGAACAGGAAAGAATGGCAGGTTAATGGAGAAGGAAGCAGGAAGGAGAGAGTCATCAGTGAGGTGTATGGCCAGTACCCGAGAGCCAATGGTGGTGGTCACTCCAGCTGAGCAATTGTTTGGAGCAGGAGTGACCGGGAGAAGGTTGGTTCATCACCGCAGTGAATGAAATGGAGTTAAGGAGGCTTTGGGCTTGTTGAGCCCCAATGTGAGCGCCCTGGCCACTTTGGAAGGAAACCCAAGTCTCGGTCCGGCTGGCGCCAGACGTAAGCGGGGATCGGAGGGCTACTGGACAAGTAAAGAAGGAGTTTTTAAAGGATTTATTTGGTTTTTTTAACCTCCACAATTCATAGCTTTTTATGGATTATTTATTTAAGGAACTGTGATGAACTGCACTTTAATTTGAACACTGTTTTGAGTTTTGTTGTTTTAATAAAATCACTTTACACTTTTGCACCATCCTCTTGCTTTGTTGTGCCTCACTGCCTAGCTCATCGGTGACATTACCAACGGTGTCGGGGTCGAGGGCTCCCAGAAGCAAGATGGCAGCATGGAGTGAACCCGTATCGCCATAAGGACACACAGCAGGTTTTTTTGTTTTATACTGACTGCAGAAGCAGTGTGACAGTCTATATAGTGTTCTAAATATGTATTGTATGTAAATAACCCATCATGGTCTGATAAAACGTTAACTCCAAGGTGACTGCTTCATTGCTGAAAAGCAAAATCATGTTTAGTGTAATGAATAAAAGACTTACCTACCATACATGTGGTCAAACTTGTTTCACTGAATTGAGTTCACTTCAAAGGTTCAACTCAAAATTAATTTCTTGGTTGTCAGCCTCTGTTGTAATACATTGCCATAATGTTTAGATAAAATGTCTAATGTTCAAGACTTTCATTTCATTTTTCATTCCACAAAAATATGATACACTGGATGACTGCAATACTTGTTTGGCTGCATGATGTAAAAACTAGACCTGCATTGCACTGTTTGCTAGATCTCATTTTATGTCAACTAACCTTACCAATGTGGTCCCAGTTTAAAAACCTTGTCCCATGACTGTTAGCCATCTTGTTTTTGCCAGGTATCTATCATCTTCTTGCAAACAAGACCGGTTTAAGAAAATTGTCAGATGTCCCTAATTAATGTGTCTTTGTTAAATCAGCCATGATACTGGGACAACTAACACTTTTGAAAAGTTGATATTTATACACAGATGAACTTATAAAGAGAAAGATTTTAAGCCTACACACTTTGTTTTATTCATTATCATTAACTGTTTTTCATCTAACATTTTAACTGTATTATCTCTCCACAGGTGGTGGCTCTGAGGCTAGGGCTCTGCACTGGCAATCGGAAGTTTGCCGGTTTGAATCCCATAAATGCCAGAAGTGACCCACCTCTGTTGGGCCCTTGAGCAAGGCCCTTAACCCTCAATTGCTTCATCCTTGGTATGACGTTAACCTTTATCCAGCCCCACTAGCAGTTCCCCCAACGCGCAACAAAAACTCAGCGGCTGGTGGTGGGATTGGCACTCCAGCCACTGTAAAAAAAACCTCACACTGTTCCTGTGTGGTGCTGAGGTGTCACCCTTTGCACTGCTGCACATGAGTCTCAATCCGGGTGGTTCACCGTGTGGTGACATGCTCCAAACCCCTCTCTCTTCACAAGCTTTGAAGGCTTTGAAGCTTTATGGATGTGGCACATAACAACTAAACCCTATTAGTGGCTGTTAGTGTTGATCAGTGAAATTCGCCAAAGTGTTTTTGCCCTAAATACTCTGTTTTTGCCAGTGATGTTGTTTGCTGAATATTTTCCTGAAAATTAGCCGTGCGGTTGGCTTAGGTGAATATTTTTTTCTTGGGCCCCAGAGCTGGCCTAACACTTTCAAAATTATTACTGACATTGCCATGTCTGGGTCAAAAGCACACAAGGAAAAGAAAAGAAAATATGCAGGTTCAGTTACTGAGATACATTGACAAAGTCCATCAATCCACCAAGACACTTAAAAGCGCTAGGTGATATTTTTCCCCATCTCTAACCAAACTTGTTTCTTCCACACACGGCCATTTTGTCCCCCCAGGCTCTTTGACTGCTGTATGTGGGTCGTTCCAAATCCGCGTTTGCCACGTTATGTTCTAACTACAGAGGCAGAGTCCCATTGCATTGTTCTAACTTGTATTGAGTTGAGGTATTGATGCGAACACCATACATACGGATATCAAATTATATATAAGGATTGCTAGTTTGTTCCCATTTGTTGTATTTCCTTTTTGGTGTTCGTTACATATGTGTCTTTTGTTGTTCGAGGCACAATGGCCCAGTGTATATCATTACTGCCTCAGAGCTCAGATTATTTGGCCACAGAAATTGATCTAGTATAGTTTGCAGCCCTTCATGGACACAAAGCACATTATAATCCACTCAAAATTAGTCTAGTTCCTTCTTCCCAATTGACTTCAAGGCATTTTGCAGAGTTTGACAAAGTTTGTAAATATTTCCCTGATTTCACAAAATCATGGAAGTGTTCCCGAACTTCACCGAAATGAAAGCAAAGGGAATTCAGCGGGGTTCACTCATAGGCACTAGTGCTTATGCATAAAAGTTCGACATCATGAGAAAATGAAAGGGATATTTATTGTTTGATTAATTACTTTTTGGTAGCTCTTAATTAGGCTGATGTAAATGATTCAGGTGTATGTGTTACTGTGCACTGTAGTGGACTGACATTGCATGTGGCAATAACTCCAGCTATGTGCCTGATGCTGCCAGTGTCCGCTTCGGTAATCTTGTAATGTGTTCATTAGTGGGTGAACGACAGGACACATTTTTAAAAATATTTTTCACAAACACATTTGAAATAATAATTTTATTAAGAATAAGACTGAAGACAGCATAATGTTTTTGTGTTAATATCAATAACTATCTGAACAAACCCAATTAAATAAAAGTTGATACCTATCACTAAATGCAAAGGATTTGATGATTTATGACAGTTTATCATCATAATTTAGGCTGATTGTACATTGGTAAACAGTTTAAATTTCCTTTAAAATTCAGTGAAAAAATACTATAAAAAGGAAAGGGATCATATTTTTTTCAGATTGTGGTTAGGCACAAATGCTATTTGTGGAAATAATTAGCTCTATGCTACCTGCTTATATGTCTGAAATTGTGCATAAGTCTGCTATTTTTCAACTGATATTTTTGTCAGCTCTGCAGCACCTGTCTTTGAGGCTAAAATTAGAATCACTGCACCATTTTCTCTGAAATGAATCCCCATTTGTAATGATAAAAACGGAAATATAGTTTGGTGATAATTCTAATGACTGACTTATATTTTACTTGTAATGAAGGCAGATTTTGTCAATACATAAATATATTCTGTCTGTAGATAAAATGCTGAAGACATGGGAAAATGCAAGATTGCCAAAAATTCCCATTAAAAGCATTTAATTATTATGATTATACATTAAATACTCATTTTGTCATTTGATCCCGAGTGATTGACATCAATTTTCATAATAAATTCAGTTTTAAGGTAATGATTTTCCATTTTAATACTCAAATTGAGCATACATCCATGAGATACAATAATAGTAATGCCTATCAAATATTTTAAGCACAAACTGATTGGCAATATAAATTAGATTGTTTCATAAATTACAGTAAATTTCAGCTATAAAACTGCTGTGCATAAGGTCATCATGTATGACATTCTTTTTTTATTTGCATATATTCTTTTTTTTATATATACTGTATAATTTTCTTTCATGGGCTGAATCATGATACAGCATTTTTTCTTTAATCGTCTAAAAGGAAAAAGAAATAGGTATCACTGAAATCTTTTATCCAATTTGAATTTTAACTTTCAAAGAAAAAACATTTCTTGATGTCTTATAACATTCATTATGTAAAAGAATGACATGTAATTCTTATTCATTAGGAACAGCTTATGGACAGTGTTAAAGGTGCAGATTTCAGACAAATGTGTTTGTTAAAATTGCTAATATAAGGAATCCAGAAACTAGCTTTTTGCAAAACACTCTTTTGCGAAGTCACATATTTTTTGTCTCAAAAGTGCAATAGCATTTGCTCCTTTAGAGGGTGTTTACCAAGTGCTAAAACAAATGAAATTCTTCACATTTTTGTGACAAAGTAACATGGTGTTACAGTATAATATTCTGAACTACTTTGTAATTTTTTTCCATCCAAAAAAGAAATATCCTCCTCTGTGTAGTATGTTATTTCAGATACTAGCACAGGCCTAGGGTGCAGTACTTTGCACTGTTGCTTCATGGATTTATAGACCTGGATTCAGTTCCCAGCCCGTTCACCGTCCATGTTGCATATTTATGTACAGCCACACTTATTCAATTATTTAAGCACATTTCACATCTTTCAGATTTTTTTATGTTTCTTATGATGTTTAGCATATTTAGCCTGGTGGGTTTGTCATTAATCATAAAAAGTATAAAAAGAAAATTTTACAGATTCTCTACATTTCGTCTACATTTATGATTCAAACAATTCTGAAAGTCTGATAAGTAGCAACATATTGTCTTTTTATATTGAATGTATTTTATGGGAGTTCAGATTAAACACAAGTTTGAGAAGAGCCATTTTTTGTTAACACATCACATCATAAAGACAGAATAACCCAAATATAAAGATAAGGAAAATACAGCACAACTAAAAATATATGCAGAAAAAGTATCTACTGTAACTGAGCATTTAATTAAGGATGGCACAATTTAAGTCAAGGAGGCCACCAAGAAATTACTGGTAATTCTAAAAGTAGGAAACAGTCTGCATTTGAAAATAACTGCTAAGTTGTTAACATATGTGGTCCACATTAAAGATAGCTTTGACTGGTCTCAGAACACAGAAGACCTATGTAAGAAAAGGCAGATCGGGCTCTTTTTCCTTATGAGACTGCATTCCTTTAATGTGGGAAGTGAAATCCTTCATATCTTCTATAAATCTCTGATGGCCAGTGCAATCTTCTACACAGTGGTGTGCTGGGCTGGTAACATCACTTCAAGAGAGGCCAACCGACTCAACAAGCTAATTAAAAGGACAAGTTCAGTTATGGGACACACTCTGGACCCCCTGGAGGTGGTAGCAAAGGAAAGAATTAAAACAAAACCTATTGCCATTATGAACAAAGCTGCACACTCTCTCTCTGACATACTAACACCAAGGACTTTCAGCCAGTAAAGCATTCAATAAAAGTGTCTCAAGAAATGCTGCTGGGACTCCTTTATACCAACAGCAATATGTCTGCATAATGCTTCACTGCAACTGTGACAGCCAAGACAGACATTTTCTTTCTTTTTAATATTCTTGTTTTATAGTCTTCCTGGTGTGTATTCAGATCAAGGTGTGTTTATATATGTATTTATTTACTTACTTAGGTACTTAATTATCTTCCTATTTGTGTATTTATTTATTTAAAAGCTTCTGTAAAAAGCCAAATTTCTCCCTAGAAAGTTCAATCTGTTTATCTATCTATCTATCTGACCTATTGTGTCTCAACACTGTTATGGTTCATTTTAAACAGAAGACTCTAACATCACTAATATACAGTAGAACATGGTGCTTAAGGTATCATGCAATGTGGATGCTTTGCTGAAGCAAGGCCATGCTAACTTTGAAGAAAAAAGTATAATAGTTGGAGCAAAGTACACTCTTATAAAGCTGCCAATGAGGTTCTTCATAATGATGCCATAGGGAAAACTTGTCTAGTTCCCAAAAGACCCAGTCACATTAAGGTTCCAGAAAGAACCTTTGTTTATTTAGATCCATAACAGGCCCCATAGAGTGAATAACCACAAATAAATGATAACAGATTTGTTATCATGTCGGGTTACACAGGCTAAGTCCAGGTTTTCTTACTTGTCCATTACTGTCCTTCTAGGTAGCCTACTATTCATTAAAGATTTCAGTTTGTGTTTTTAAAAATATTAGGAAGTTTTTCAAAGCACGAACAACCATCTTTATATGCAGAGATCCCTTCCCAGAATGGAATAACTTTGTGACGCAATGGCTCTATGATGAACCACACAACCCAATAAAGAACCATAAAAATGTCAATAAAGAACCATTATTTTTAAGAGTGTTTTAGTAAAATCATACTGGCAAAACTTATTGCAGTCTCTAAGGAATTCAGAATATGGGAGAAGATTAACCTTTTTTTAAACAAGAATAAACAAGTTACAAAGAAAAAGCCAGGCTAAGGTGACTTAAAAGTAAAAAAAAAAACAACTGTTCTAGAGGAACCCAGTCAAGTTAATAATGAATTTATTTTACAGCACTGGAAAAAGTACAGAGAAGGACTTCCAAGGCAACAGAGGACAAGGTATGAGGAAAGAATGAAAAAGGTTGATTAAGAGTTGACATGATTGAAGTGAAGGGAATTAGTACAGTGGATCACGACTGTTACTTTAAAATCAGTTCATCAAGAAGATGTGGACACAGTTGGAAACTGGTTAAGGGTACATTTTGCACAAACATTAGTTTTTCTCCACACAGAGAACCAGAAACACATGGAATATGGGCCCTTCAAAACTAGACTTGATATTTTTTGGAATAGTTTAGTGGATAGAACTGGTGAGCTTTTCTGGGCTGAATGGCCTGTTTTCATCTAAATTGTTTCAATGTTCTAATTAAAATGGCTGTTTATCAATGTTTCTGAAGTAAATTGCGGTCCATTGCAAAAACAAATTCAGCACCTAGACTTTAGCTGTTGGTGGAGATTGGTCCTTGGAACTTCATGCCTTTTATTTCAGGCAATGTTACACCTTCTCAAGATTGACTCAAATGTAGTTATTTTGAAGTCAGTTTGGATTATGTGTTTTGTGAGAAAAAAATTGACCTAGAACCTATAGCCCAATGTGCATCAAACCAAGCTTAGAAACATAGAAACTCAACATGTCTGATTTTATTTGCTCAAAAACGTGAGGGCTTTTTGTCCAGCTTGTCATAACAAAGACAAACATAGACAGTGTTGTATTATGGTGAGTTTGACATGCTTGTAGTATTTGACTGCTGCTACTTGAAAAAAATATTTGTGATCCAGTAAGCTTAAAACAAGTCTTTTTTGTTCTCCCAACTGGATTGTAACACTATCAAATATATGTCTTATTAAATTTGTGCATTCTGCATGCTTTGTCTTTCAGAAACACTCATATTAATTATTGATATTTGAATTGATAAAAGTCGCAAAGATGGTATCTTGTTTCTGAACTTAAATGAGAGTTCAACTACAACATTGTACAGGGTGGTACAGATCTAATTATGCAATTTTCATTACGCTATAACTTATTAAGTTTATTATTCCGAGCCTGTATCCAACTGAATGGAGGACAAGTGGGACATTACATGGAAAGTCAGTGAATTAATTCAATGTAAGTCCATTTTCATTTATTACTAGATATTTCAAACAATTATTTTGTCTTGTATTGTTTTCCTGCATTGCATTAAAAGTTGCATAATTAGATTTGGACCACCCTATATAAAACTCCCCATTTATGAAACATGGCACTGCAAGGATCAATGCACTTGTAACCACGAAAAAAACAAACAAAAATAGATTATTACATCAGAAGCATCATTAGTACAGACTCACAATACATTCATTTAAGAACAGCATAATCATTAGGAGAAGATATTATTTCTCTTGTGTTACTATCCTGCAATATGTTGACTATAAAAACTACGAGAACAATGTGAATGGATGAGAAAACAGATACAAAATAGTAAATGTCAAATGAGACAATGGAAGGCTTCATTTTAACAAGATTAGACTTTCACTATGAAAAAAACAATGTAATGTATATACAATGGATTGAAATTCAGAAAGTATTCAGACCTCTTCACTTTCTGCACACTTTATTGTGTTGTAGATTTTATTTTAAATGGATATTTGTGTCATTTTTGCCTGTCAATTTACATACAATAACCCATAGTGACAAAAGCTAAAACATGTTTTCAGAAAGGTTTGCAAATTTAAAACTCAAAAACTGAAATCTCTCTTTCATGTAAGTATTCAGATCCTTATATTCAGTACTTTGGAGAAGAGCCTTTGGCAGCAATTAAAGCTTCTCAGGTTTTTGAGTAATCTCCACAAGCTTTGCAAACCTGGATTTGGGTACTGTATTGCATTCTTCCTGGCAGATCCTCTTAAGCCCCATTAGACAGGTTGGGAAGCATCTATAAACTGCCATCTTCAAGTCTCTCCACTAATGTTCTATGGAGTTTTAGCTTGGGCTTTGACTGAGCTACTTAAGAACAGTCAGAAATGTGTCCTCCTGAAGCCACTTCGGCTTTGTCTTGGCTGTATGCTTCAAGTTATTGGAGTGCTGAAAGGTGAACTGACGCTCTTGTCTAAAGTTGGGTGCACTTTGGAGCAGGTCATCTTCAAGACCCTTTCATATTTGGCTGCATTCATCCTTTCCACAATTCTATTCAGTCTCCCTGTCCCTGCCACTAAGAAGAGGCTCCATAGCATGATTCTGTCACTACCACGATTCACCGAAGGGACGGTGATACAGGTGATGAACATTATCTGGTCTTTGCCAGACCACCAGACATAGTACTTGGAATTCTGCACAAGGAGTCAATTTCTTTCCTGATCAGATCAGAAAGTCTTTTTTCCCTCAAATTCTCAGAGTCCTTTTAATGCCTTTTATTCAAGAGTGGCTTCCATACAAGCCATTTTACCATAAACAACTGATTGATAGAATGATGCTGAGATGGTCATCCTTCCAACAGGTTATCCCATCTCAGCAGAGGACTTTTGAAGTTTTGTTAGAGTGCCCATTAGGTTTTTGGTCACCTCCCTAAACAAGGCCCTTCTTGCTTGGTCACTCAGTTTCACCAGATGGCTAACTCCAGTGTTAGGGTTAGGATTAAATTTAGGCGTTAGGAGTTAGGTTTAGGCGTTAGGGTCCTGGTTTTTCCAAAATTGTTCCATTTCACAGTTTTTGAGGCCAATATGCTAAGGGACTTAATGGCTTGTTTTCTGTGCTGACATGAAGTGTGAATTGTGAGATCTTTTATACACAGATGTGTGCCATTCTAAACTATGTCCAATCAATTCAATTTACCACAGGTGGACTCCACTCAAGTTCTAGACACATCTCCAGGATAAATAAAGCAAGCATTATACACCTGATTAGAATTTTGAGTACCACAGCAAGGTTATATGAATGTAAGATTTCAGTTTTTGATTTTTAATACATTTGCAAACTTTTCTGAAAACATGCTTTAACTCAGTCATTATGAGTTACTAAGTGTAGATTAATGGGCAGAAATGGAAAATGTATCCATTTAAAACTAAATCTACAACACAGGAAAGTATGCAGAAAATGATGGGGTATGAATACTTTCTGAATTCACCATAAGTAACGGAAAAAGGTGTAAACTGTCCAAGATAAAATTTGTTGGCTTGGAGTTAGAAGTTACAGACAGACATGATCATAGAGCAGCACACTGAAAGAGTATGTTATAAGTCTGTAAAGACAAATGCAGGAAGAACTAACCAAAGTTTAAATATATACACCAACATTAGCATGTACACATAATAGAGTTAAAAAGATTTGAAGTCTGTTTGAAGTACATAATAGTAAGTGAGACTTTTCCCTTTTGGTAAGTTTTTTTGGGTTTTTATCACAAATCTAAAAATTACTATTGTGACAGGGGCTTGGCGTCCTTACCTAGCCGGGATGCCCCTGCACACTATATTCAGGGGGAACAGCCATGGACGTTGCAATACCTCCCCCTGAACACTAGTTGGCCACCTCCCTGGGGAGGAACAGTGTCTTGGATTCCCGCAGGGCATCCTGGGAATTGGAGTTGGGTGCAGCCCTGTTGGGTCCCGCAGGTACCGCCAGGGGGCGCTGTATTTGGGACTCCTGAGCCTGTGTGGGCAGCCAATTCGTCACACCCGGAAGTGAAGCAGGAAATCAGGGATCAAGCACCTGGAGCACTTCTGGGTGAACTATAAAGGGAGCCAGTGACCACCTCTCAGGGGCCAGAGTCGGGTGGAAGGAGGAAGCTTGGTGAGGAGTGGTGGAGTGAGAAGAAGAGGAGAAAAAAGTGTTTATTGTGTGCTTGGGACTGTGTTGGGCTAGTGAGACACGGGGAAGATGTGTCTCACAGCTGAAGAAAAATAAAAATTTATTTAATTTTACACATACCTACTGTGTCTAATCTGTGTCGGGTCGGGCACTATATAGCGTCTTTCTTACACTGGCGTACTCGGCAGGATTCCGGTTCATCCATTTGGACCGGGACCTGTTTAAAAAATTTTGTGTAAGGACCCGGCACAGTAGCGCAAGGCACCGGAGCAGCAATGCTGCTCAGAAGGCGCAACCCCGCGAGAGCACACTGAAGCGCGCTCCCGAGACAGACCACGGAAGCTCGCGACACTCCTGAGAATACACTGCACCAGCCATGAAGAAAAAGAAATCCAGGAATGCTCCCAGAGCAGCAGGAGCCAACTCACAAGCTGCCAGTAAGGAAGCCCAGGACGGCGGGTTGCAACGTGAGACCATCCAAAAGACTACAAACCCGGGAGGCAGGATCCTTCAGGAGGTAGGTGTTGAATCTGGGGATGATTTGCCCTGGGGATATTCTGCCATTTCGTATGCCTACCTCTTCGTATGCCTACCTCCTAGATGGCGAGTTGTCAGATCCTCGCTGTTGGCCTAAGCACGTCGACCCGTGGGATGAGGGAGAGGCGAGCGACTGCGAGAGCATTCCTGACATTGACATGGGCCCGCTGCTTGCTGAGAGACAAAGGCTGGAAGATGAGCGCCTGTAGTCTCTCCCTGATGACGTCATGTCTATAGAGGAGGGGGCGGTGGAGAGCCAGGAAAACCTCACTGAGTCAGGTATGGGTGTGGAGGAGATGTGTCGATTCCCCACTGGAAAAAACTCACCGGTGGAGATGACAAATCTCCATCCCGCACCCGGAAAACACCCGAAGGGGCCGTCGAAAAGAATGCAGGGCTTGGGTGACTTGCGATCGGTCAGGAAGGACAAAGGGAGCCCGAGTCCTCCACCGATCGGAGAAAATAATTTATTTCGGGTTGCAGGGGACGTGGAAGGCATTTTTCTACCTCTGCAGTCCTTTTTTCAGATTTTCCAGGCCCTACAAGAAGCAAAGGAAGGGCTGGAGAAGAGGCTCGTCACGCCGATAGAAGCCATCCTGAAGTGGGCAAGGCGAAGCGGGGCTGATTCTTCCAGTCTGACCAATGCGACGGTACAGGTAAGCAAGGCCTGTGCCGGAGATGAAAGAAGGAGGCGGGGTGCAGTGGCAGCAATGATCAATACTGCTTGCCAGGCAACACCATCTCCTACAAAAGACGCAGCCGCGATGACTGACAAGACGGCAGAGGAGTGTGCAGGGAGGCAGGTAAGTGACATCAATTGCCAAACCGCCCTTCGACATCTGTCAACGTCAGTCTCGCAGACGTCTAAAGGGGTACAGATGGCGCAGGGTCCCTGTTCTTTCCATAAGGGGACCCAGATCGTCGGTGTACCCCAGAGAAAAAGGAGAACCTGGGAAAAGGTGGGGACTCCTAACAATGCACAGCGCAGCCCTGTCTGCACAAAGGCAGTAGAGGGCTGCGCTGCGAAGGGGCGGAGACACCGCGATCCCTCTCCTGAGCAAACATCAAGGCAGGAATTCCCGTCCTGTTTTCACTCTCGCAGGGTTTGGAGTACAGGGGACCGACGCTGTTATGAATGTGGCCGCTGTGGACATGGATGGAGGGGTTGTCCCTGGAGGACGTCAAAAAGACGTGGACGTCAGGACAGCCCCTCCCAAGATTCAAGTTTTTTCTCCACAGGGCAGGTCCATGAATCAGATGATGTCGGTTCACCATCTTGGAGAAGACCAGCCCTCGCGGGACGTGTCACTGATCCAGACGGGGTTCAGCGAAGAGGGGGGCAATGTGACAGGGGTTTGGCGTCCTTACCTAGCCGGGACACCCCTGCACACTTTATTCAGGGGGAACAGCCATGGACGTTGCAATACCTCCCCCTGAACGCTAGTTGGCCACCTCCCTGGGGAGAAACAGTGTCTCGGGTTCCCGCAGGGCATCCATGGAGTTGGTTGCAGCCCTGTTGGGTCCAGCAGGAACGGCCAGGGGGCTCTGTATTTGGGACACCTGAGTCCGTGTGGGCAGCCAATTTGTCACACCCGGAAGTGAAGCAGGAAATCAGGGATCAAGCACCTGGAGCACTTCCAGGTGAACTATAAAGGGAGCCAGCAACCACCACTCAGGGGCCAGAGTCGGGTGGAAGGAGGACAAAGCTTGGTGAGGACTGGTGGAGTGAGAAGAAGAGGAGAAGAAAGTGTTTATTGTGTGCTTGGGACTGTGTTGGGCTAGTGAGACATGGGGAAGATGTGTCTCACAGCTAAAGAAAAATAAAAATGTATTTAATTTTACACGTGCCTCCTGTGTTTAATCTGTGTCGGCATAACACTTATTTAGTAATCTGAGGTCATCATTTTTTTTCCCAGAAAACAGTGACTTATTCCTTGAAGATACTGTAAGTAAGCAATAGTTACCCCAAGTGGAGATATCCAAGTAATTATTAATATTGACCATGAAATGAGGTAGAGGTGATTGACAGATTAACCAGCAATTTAGTGTATTAAATGCCATTTTATGGATGTCAACTAAGTTCTCAAGGAAGGTCTTTGAGTCAGTAGGCGTACAACTATGGTCATGAGCTCTGGACAGTGACCAAAATTTGACAAGAGGCCAAAATTAGGTTCCAGTACAAGTTAGTTGTGCTCTGTTTTCTGGGTATAATAATGGAATTGACTATACAGAAAAAAAAATCCAGTTATCTAGTCTGATTTAAGGCCATCTAGTTTGCTGGAGTATGTAATAAGCATGGCCTATGGCAACACCTGACAGCACAGCTAGGACAGTTTACAGTGATCATATATTTTAGCTGCCTTGAAAAGCACCAAAATTAGCGGGAGACTGAAAATAGTACCCCAGTATGTCGTAACTTGGCATGTTGTTCTCATTGCCCTCACCAAGAAAAGGAAATCAAAATTGAAATGATATATAGGTGCTATACAGAAAATAAGCCCAAATAAGCAAAAAAGCAGTGATTAACTAATGAGTTTTTTATCTTCCAACAAAACATTCTCCATGTTGCTTAATCTAATTCAGAATTGTATAGGGGCTGGATCCTGTTAGGTGCTAGGCAGAAACTAGCTCGGGACAACAGTCCACATCAGGAGCTAGTCATGGACCCACCCACACAGGGAAAATGTAAAGTCACCAATTAACATAAATCGCACATCTTTGAGAGCTTGAGAGAAGCAAAGTATCAGAGGAAGAGCTATACATACTGTATAAGGTGAGATCATGAAAATTTCAGATTGACGGTAACCATTCTTGGCTTTCAAAGTCAGGATTCTCGATTCATGAGGCAGTAATTGCGACACCATGACGCTCCATTTGAATTGGATATATGCTCATTTTACATCTCCACTGTGTTACAAAAATATATATGGTACTTGGTCAAGATAATTATAAAGATTTTTTTGTTGCTTTTCGGTGCATTTTTTTCTTTTTACCAAAAAAAATGAACAGTATGAATTAATAAAATGCGCTTGCCATTTTTGTAAGAAAGATGGAAACATATAGGCAAACCAATTTATAATTACTTTAATGACTTACTAGGTATGATACTACAGAAGATCTCTGTAAAAGTCATTAAATTTAATACAAATTATTAATTAATTCCCCTCATTACAATTATTAAGGTGAATCAATCAAATGCATTACAGGCAAGGCAGTTCCATCAATTTCCTGAACTCGCTTATTCTGGGGTAGCTGTAGCCTATCCCAGCAAGCATAGGGAACAAAATAGGAAAAAGCCCTGGACAGTATTCCAGTCATTGTAGCGTGAACATACACTAGGGCCAGTTTAACAATGTCCGCTCACCTAACCTGCAGGTTGCAGAACCAGAGCACCCAGAGGAAACACATGCCTACATGGAGAACATGCAATTTCCACACAAGAAATAACTGGAAGCTAAACCCTTGGTGTGAGGCAGACGCACTAACCAGTGCACCACTTGACAAGGTAGTTGTTATTTTGAATTATTAAATGTTACCAAACAAAGGACAATGTATCTTAGGTGTAAACTAATCCTTGTTTTCATTTTTTTAAGACTTTCTCTTCCTGTACCAAACATATCCCTTTCATTTCTTCTTCCTACAGGGTTTACCACCATTGCTTGCAGAGATCTTATCACCATCAAAATCAACTTCCACTTCCACCAAAGAAGTTTTCTAATAAATTAGGCTGCTGCTGGTCAACTTGCAAAAAAGAAACTTTCTTTTTTCTTTTCTTTTTCTTACTTAACAACACCTGGGTCTTCCCTAATTTAAGAGCTGGTGTACTTTGTTTAATCACCATTCTCATCAGTTCTATTCAAAACAGAGAAGATCTTGCCAATAAGATATCTTGTGATGAACAGTGAAGGTCTCAAGCTGGGAAAAGACTATTTCAGCATGCTTACCAATACAGATTAATGGCCTTATTTATGTATTACTTCAGACTCCAACCTTAGTGAGAGGACAACCAGCTAAACACCTTCAGTTAAGAATGAACATAATTCAGTTCCATATATTTTGTGATTTGTAGTGTACCAGGCAGTACAATGACAGTAGGATTGTGGTTGGCTTTGATATGAAGTTTAGAAAATGAGACCATCTAAACCTTATAGTCATTTTGACAAGGACAGGCCATTCAGCCCAACAAAATTCTTCTGTCCTCTTCGCCTAATATCTCAAAGTAGCATCAAGCTGAGTTTCAAGATCCCTAATGTCTGTTTACCATGCTACTTGGTAACTTATTTCATATGGCTGGTCTTCTGTGGGAAGAAAAACTTTAGCATCTGTGTGAAATTTAACCCTGATAAGTTTCCATCTACCTCCCCATTATGATTAGTCATTTGCTTCTACAAAGGTGGCCAGCTTATTTATTTTTTATTTATGTTTGGCATGCACAGCGTGTTGTAGACAGGGCAGTAATAATGTAGCCTGTATCATATCAGTTGCCAGTGTGTGCGCCTTTTAACACCTCCAAATCAGAAAAATATGAAAAGTAATCACTATGAAAGCTTTATTTCAAAAAACAGACACACATTATTTTTCTGTTTTGTGGTTGTGACCCAGAAAAAAGAGGCATAATTTTAATTAAGATATCTGCTCTTCATCTTAAACATTGCAGTTCACATGCCGCCTTCAGATTCACGTCAGCTAAGCACAATTTAAATGCCTCTCACATTCTAGGAGATATTATTAAATGACTGTGTCGTTTGAGATGCCTGAAGGAGTACATATAACAGGTAAGCAGAAACTATATCTGCCACAATATCTGCTGTATTACTTAGAGGGCACATGCAAAAATAATTGTTAACACTATTGTTAAAAAATCAAAAATTAAATAAAATTCTCAACCCCAGCTCCAAAGGTCTAGAAGCTCTGCAGATGTAGTTTAAATAATCCAGTACAGGTTACATCTATTCATGTGCAGTTTTTAATACAATTTGATCACAACTCTTTATGTTTTTCAAATATTAAATTTTATGTTTATATGAGTTGAACACAATCTTGTTGTTAACAAAAAGCAGATAATGATATACACTAAGAGATGTACACTAATGTCCAAGTCTGTAACTGCGTGCATTAAATTACAGTGCAGTCAGTCTAGGAACAGTATTTTATAATGCCATTCATTTAAACTTATTTTTTCACTAAGGTATCAATGTAGATTTATTCCAATATGGTAGAACCACTAAAGCAGCACTTAGGATGAGCTATCAACTTTTTATACCCTCATATCAATTATAAGGTAGGTGCAGCATCTCAAATGCCACCAAAATGTAAGCCCTCTGAATTTGCCTTAGAAAAATACTGTTAAAAGCCTGAAGCATTAGTTGGTTTAAAAGCATGTAAAAGAAGGAACATTTAAAGAATTATAATCATTTATACCTTTTATTTGAAGAAATTACTAACTCTCCAGTTTATAGTTTTCCAAATGCATTATTGCCCAGATGCACTTTAAACAGAGCTTTTGTCCTCCGTGTGCTTTATGCCATTATCCAGTCAGCCAGCAGACTGACATCGTCTGACACAAACCATAATTGTGTTTAGTTGTACTGAGTGAATTAAAAACAAATTGGGCTGTAATATAGCAGAGAGTTAGGTCATCAAGCCCTAGACTTTAGTGCTTTATTTTTATTACCAATCTGGCAGTCTGATGTGCAGAGCATATTTTAGACTACTGCTAATAAAGACCAAGTGATGGATTCAGGTACATGTACACTTTCAAAATACTGTTTATTTCGATCGAGCACATACCGTTATTTCTATTTTTGATTAAAATACAAAGAAAAAATATACAAAAACAAATATTTAGGACAAGGAGAATAGGAATATGAAAGTGACAGCTAAATAAAACCAAAGATAAATTCAAATCATTTATGTTTGTTAAAAAAAGTATTAAATGCCCCTATCCTTTTTAGAGATATTAATATTAAAAATTCTCCTCTTATTTTAAAAAGTGCTATTCTGCTACCAAAATATAATGAATTAGATTTGTCAGTAAATATGTGAAAGTTGTTTAAAATAATGAGTATACAAAAATGTATTCATTTTAATATAAAAGAATAACCACTTTAAATAATTAAATTAAACTGTTTATGGTATAGAATCTGCTTGTAATGCAATAATATATCAGCATCCAGATCCATGGTTCACTACAAGAACTCTTTATATTCCAAACAGTTGCTGGTTTGCATACACAAATGTATACTGTTCATGTGATCTGCTCATATGACTGTTATATAAATATCATCTGTACAACATTGTGAGTGATAAGATGAGAAAAAATGTACCAAGCAGAATGGTTGACTACACAGGAGAAAGGATGGGATAAAAAGTTGGGCAACACAAATCATCATAACTCAAAATAAAAAGATCAAGCTATTGCATCTCAAAATAAGCCTTTCAAATGTTTCCTCTCTTTTATGGGGCTGCCATGTCCACTAGTCCACTGTCCCAACACAGAGCACTAACACCCTAAACAAATCCTCTTGTTCAGTTCTCCTCTTTAAACTTCTCTTACAAAATCCTTCTAGAGAATTCACCATTACAATTTCCAGGGCCTTGAATGTCCTCAGATTGTACTGTCGACTGTCTTCCCCAATGCCCTCTGTGGCAGCCACACAGTCCCCTGCTTAACTAAACCCAAAGATTTTGTTAAATGGTGTCAGATGAATGCAAGTAGGGTGCAGCTACATGACTCCAATATTGATGGCAAAACCATTCCCAAGAATGAGGGGGCACTGTCAGGAATTTCTTCTCCTGTTTTCCTTTTAGGACAGACTGGCCACACTTACCTCGGGCAGGACATAAAAACGTTCAACACCAGGAGCTGGCGTTGATTTGTGGAACACAAATAAGGTCTTGTAAAAGGATTTTGATTTATAACATCCTGAACAGTCATTATTTATTTTCTGTATTTTGACAAAATGTTTTTTTTATCTTACTACACAGGGCATGCTGTAGTGGTATTCCATTCCCTTCTCTTGTGCTTATCTTTTCATTAAGTGGTGAAGCTCTGCTTTTTAGACCTTGTACAACCTGCCCTTTAAAACTTGCCACAGAAGCCTCTTTGTTCCTCCTAGGACCTTTTGCTGCCAATTAATGGTTCTAAGTAACTCTTAATATAATATTCATCTTCTATTACCACTTCAATATGTTAGTGCAACTGGATTGTCTACCTCCAGGGCACTATATTGATAAATGAAATACATCAAACTCTAATGGTGGTTTACCCATTTTGTATTGCCAAATAATCCCAAAGCATGAGTGTCAATGAGAAAGATGAACCTCTAATGCCCTCCTTCCCACCTCTTCCTTGTCCTGGATCCCTTTGTTTTTCTGTAGGGCATAATGTCAGCAGATGTCAGTCTGTCCAGATGATCGTTTACAAACTGTGACATATAGACCTCTAGGGAATGTTTGTCTGCATTTTATTTATACTGAAACACTTCCCTACTCGAATTTGGGCCCACCTCTTTTAGACCTATACACATTGTATTTTATTGATGTCAACAGGCAAGTAAAAATTAATTTTGGACTTTATTTATACTAAGTGTAAGTACATTAACAAATATTACTGTGTATTTAAACACACAAGTGAGGAATAAGTTAAATATGTTTGACTCAAATGGATGATCCACAATCTGATATTGTAGGAGACTCTTCAAATATGTTTTGAACTGTGTTTGAAATCAGATTTATAATTTGTATACATTTAACATAACAGCTTTATCATGTTGTCATCACAACTATCACAAGTCTTATATATTATGTGGTTAATTGTGGTTTGTGATTCAAAAATTAAGGATCTTACTTTTTAATTGTAACAGAAAAAATGTACTTAAAATTGCCTGCCTGTTTAAATAGGACATCTTGACATTTGTACATTCGAATTAGAAAATGAGATCATATACAGTATGACATTTAATTTTACATTTTGTTCTCTTATATAGTTAACCTATAACAAGTCTTACTTCTTTTAAACCAGGTATCAGCAAAGACTCTTAATGATTAACTATTTTGGGAATTTATATAATACTTAATAGCAGAGGTGGATTTCTGGACCATACCATTTATCTGTATGCTGATTGATTTGTTTGAAATGCTTTGTAGTCATTATATATAAATTAACCTAGCTGATTAAAATCTGTTAGATTTCTTCAGTCTACAATGCTGCATCAAAAGAGGGCATGTGGGACTCCACCTATAGTTGTAATTAAATGATGCCTATGTCTAGAGTTAATATATAATGATGACTTTGGACTCTTCATTGATTACTGAGTTATTGTTATTGTTATTGTATGTTATGCAACATACTATGGCTGAGCAGGTAAACAAAAGTTTCTTTCTGAAACTTTTATCTTATTGCTTAAATATTTCTTACTTTTCAAAGTTATGCAATTTTACATTACTTTAAGTTTAATGCACCACATTTTATACCTTATGTAGCTGAATCAATTAAAGCAGGCCTTTTTAAGTTTCTGGAGAAGATAAGAAAAACTCACTTTCAGTTTAATAATATTGGAGATATTACTTAATATAGAAAATCTAACCAAATAAATTGCCATACAGACATTGATGAAATTTGCTAGCTTGACATGAGAAGTGCTTCTTATTTGAATTTCATCCACCTCTCTGTGCTTGACAGCACTGTTGAAGTGAATGTAACAAGGAGTTCAGATTTATTTCCATCATCAGTGAGATAACAGCTCTTTACCATATGGGGATACATCATAAACTAACCTTAGAGACTTGTTTGATCATAATGAACTTGCATATTACCAATTAAAACTCCTGTTTGGTGATCTGGAATGCCTCTTTACAGCTGCTTAGCCACTCATTTCTGTTCTTTTTATGCAAGATTACACAATGGTTTTAACATATTTGCTGGCATAGTTTGCAGTATCTTGGCAGGTCTTTGTGAGCTTTGTTACTTTAAAGTTTTCAGCAGTAAGTCTTTTTTTCCTTGTATTTAATTCTTTTATGGCAGAGACTGATTTTTGTCTGCTTCTGTTAATATATATCCATCATTGGGGATATACTGTAAACTAGAGAAACTAGGTATTTGGGGTCTTCATATATCAGACACCCTGTATCAGGTCACCCAGTCAGGGCATTTCAGACTCCATATTGTGTCCAAGTAGAATGCAAAGTCCATGGATTGTTTGATCTTATGAAGAGAACTCTTGAGATCCACTCTCTCTTGCTTTTGTGGTTGACTTTATTATCGTTCTCTAGTGTGACTAGTGATGCTGAGAACAATGTAGACTTTAGACAAAGACTGACCGATAATAAAATCTGCATCTTATCTTGTTGGGACTACACCATGAATGCCAACCCTGCCTGTGACACTTGTTCTTCTCATCTTTGGCCCTCTTGCTATTCATCCATTCCTTCCAAGGGATAGTCAGCTCCCACATGATTACCTATTTGGATACATCCTTTACCAGCACAAAGTCTGGATAGGTCACTACAATAATACCTGCTGACATTTTTTATATAGCTGCCTCCCTAGGTTAACCTTCAGCTCCCAGTATTGTGTTCCGGGCACTCTTGGCTTACAGTAAGTTGGAGTGTCCTCTCTGTTCAGATGAAATTGTGTTTCTTCCATGGTGGTTTTGCTTGCTATAACTCGTGGCATTAAAAATGGTTCATACTACCACTTTGAGCACATGATGCTATGATGCTCTTCCTCCATAAGGCCTTAAGGCAATAGTGAGTGAGAGTAGTTCCAACAATTGGAATTGGAATGTGCACAAGTAGCACAATGGTGTGCCAGCCATACCCTGACCAAAGAGGTTAGGAATTGGGAAAAAAAGACTGATGCAGCAATAAAGATGATTTTCTTTTTTCTTCATGCAAAGCATTAAACTATATGCTTTGTGTGAAAATGTGTTATAGAAATAAATATTGTTTTTGAAGAGGTTCAGCCTGCCAGAATACAAGTCATGAAGTATTGGGAGATATTGCAGAAACAAAAGTAGTGAATAGCAACAACACATGCAACCACTTAATTAAAATGAAGATGTGAAAAACATAATCATAATATAAAACCAAATTAAAAACTAATTGATTGTAGTAGATTACTTAGTTCAACAAATAATAATAAGGATAAATATCTATCCATTTTTGAGGGGCTTCATTAACATCAGGCATAGTGCAAGAGCCTGCTTGTGCAAATACCTTCACACTCGGCAGACCTCTTTTTAATATTGTATTTAGCAGTTCATTAATTTTTTTCTGATATATTTTTTCCTTCAGATAAAATCGCCTGTGATATGAAATTTTATTTCCTGTGTCAAAATATATTGCTGCCTTATCTGAAACATACTACACACTAGCTCACACTGTGGTGGAGAAATAGTTTAATGTACACACAAAAAAAACACTCTTTGAACTTCTTAAAAAAGAAAAAAAAGACTTGAACTATTTTAATTCATCCAACTAATGTATGCAGTTATTAAAGGAAGGCGGATATATACCTTTAATCATTACAGTAACTTCCACTTCAGAATTGTACTGGTCTATTTAAGAAAGTACCCTTTGTTTTACAAAGTAAATAGATTTCCCTTAGTTCCACTGAATTGTTTTATTCTCTGATTAGCTAGAAGTAATAAAAGGTATCTTGATGGCCACCTACAAGAATTTAAAAGATCTGTATTGAGTCTCCTTAAAGTCTCTGCTGGTTTAGGTTGAAGAGACTGGGCTCCCCTTTGTCCAGCAAAGTAGGGCATGTCCTCAAGAGTACATTAGGCTGCTTTAATGTAATATGCATTTTCACTGTTTATTGGTACACACTTGTTTTCATTGCAATGCCTTGTTCAACCAATGTCAATAGTTTGAGTCAAAGATTAACTTCCTTGCTGTGGAATTTCAAACTTAGCTAAATTTCTAATAAGAATAGAGTAAAATGCAATTTAGGGGGTATAACACTGTGCTAAAAGGTATGCATGCATTTACCTTTACAAAAGCACTCTGTAATTTTTGTTTTTAGCATTTTTCTTTTTCCACAGATTGAATATTTGGCATGCTACACTTTACCAAATAGATAATTCTATTCAATTTAAACTTCTTAGCTTTTAATTAAACTAGGGGGCTCTTTCCTCTGCTCGCTGCGCTCGCCAACCCCTGGGTTTGGTTTACCGGATATACAATTTAAAGAGATTGTTATTTTCATGGGAATTGTTAATATATGCATTATTTTCACTTTTACTCACTTTTAATATTTGGAATTAAATTCTCTTATTGTCCTGATAAAATTTATAAGAGCTGAGAGCGCAGGAAGTGTATCTGCCAAAAGCATTCACACGACTAAGAGCTGAGAGCACAGGAACTGTGTCTGACAAAAGCATTCATAAAACTGAGGTTAGATGACGTGGTCTTGTTTGAAAATAGTTGTAAGTAGGGTGTGCCTTGAAAGAATGTCATGTTAAAAGTCTCTGTCTCTCGGGACTTCATACTGCGCCAACGTTTTTGGAATCTTTTAATTCTCGCTGGCAACACAAATTAGACGATCTACAAGTCTCCATCTTAAAATTTAAATCCAAAAAATATATTCAATCTCTTTTCACTGTTCCGTTATTTCACGGAGTAATAATTTCTGTTTGTTTGCGCTAGAGCTATTTTTCCTGTCCTTTTTTCAAGACTTTCGAATTTTTGTACATCCATTATCTCTAACCTGCTCTGCATGTGTACCGCAGCAACATTTTTGAATTCTTTACAACGTTCTACTTTGTCATCTACTCTTTGTGCTTTATTTCAAGCCCCAGGCATGGTTTAATCTCTTTCTTGCCGGACGTCTCTCTGAGAAAATCAAATCTCGTCTCCTTCCAAGATTTTTTTTTAATAAATATTTTTTTATATATAATGGAGAGACTTCTTAGTACATTTTTTTCAAGGTTGTTTTCTGATATTACTTAATGGCAAAAAAGAAAAACTATTTTATTTTGTTTTCTCTTTTCCTTTAACATCACTTTAGGTCCTTTTTGGTTGCAAAACCCATATATTTTAATGAAACATGCTTTAATTAATCAAGTTATCATGGCTATAACAATTACCACACACTCACATATACCCTTTTCATTTACTGGGCTTTCCATTGATGTTTATTTTTGTGCTTAACTGTGAGAAATGCCAAAACAGAATAGTCTGTTACTTTGCCAGGGACAGGTCTACTATGAAACTAATGAAGCTTCAGCTTCAGAGTCTCTAATCCTGGAGGGCCCCCTGAAGTGACTTTAGTCCACATTGCTTAAAAATTCTGGATATCTACTGTATGAGAAGGGGTTTTTAAAACCCCAACATGTACTGGTGTAATTTAAAAAAAAATCTGGTGATCTGTCATTGAACAACCCCGTTGATGAAGATAACCATTACTCGGGCCTTATTGCTGTTTATGAAAGGACTTCCATGACAGCTCAACCTTGAGGCCCCAAGAACGTAGGTCCACCACTGCACTTTGCTGATCAACTTTTTCCCTTAAACAACATCACTTTCCTTTGCAGAATTCATACAAGCTTCTAAGTCACAAGGACCTTTACTTTCCACTGACACATACCAGTAGGATTTTCTACATTGTGGTGTGATGGGCAGGGAACATCACTTCAAAAAGCTTAATTAAAAAGCCATGCTCAGTTATGGGATATACACTTGATTATTTGGAGGTAGTAACACAGGACAGAAAGAGACAAAAACACAAAATGTCCATTGTAAACAATTCTGCATATCCTCTAACCGAGTACTGTTGCCAATGAATTATTCAAAAGACAAACAGAATTAAGCCCCCCTCAGGCCTATGGGTGACACAGCTCGTTTGCAGAGAGTTGATATTACTTTTATCCATTCAACAATATGCAGACACCCAGTTACTTCATGCAGCACGATATTTTCCACTATTTCTTTTGGCACATGGAGACTCAATTGTTTTATCCAGTGGAGTTTGTCATTTCGAGCCCTGTGGGGAGCATGTTTGGTAAAATGGCTCCTTGCTATCGTGGGCCCCTAGCCATACACCCAGAACATCCTGATGGTAGATCCACCCTATAAACAGTACTGGGGATCCTTCTCTCTCCAGCAGCAATATGCTTTTATAAAATCTCAGTGTAACAGCTCTCATATCATTGGCCAAATCAGAAGTTTATCTTTTTAGAATTCTTGTATACTTTTGTGGTTGATGTTTTCATATTTATTTCTATATTTCCTGAGCTTTAGTAAAAGCTAAATATCCTCTTGAACAAATCAAGTACTGTACTATCTATGTATAAATGGCATTACTCAGAACACATTTGGTTTCAAACTCATCTTGTCTTGAATGATAAAACAGCCATTTATGTTTTATTCATCTTGATGTTTACACTTTTGTTTGGTCATGATTTGTACTAGTTGTCAAGTAAGTCAAACTGTCATTCATACTCTTCTTCAACCAAACCCCTCCACACTTCCTGTGTATATAATCACAGAATAAATTGATGTTACCTGATACTGATAGGGCATGAAAAAAACAAAAATATGTACACTTTCATTTGTGTTCTCTGTCTGGCTGACAATCAAAGTTATGGACAAATGAATTTATAAATTCGACCAGCATAGTAAAATGCCCTTTTAAAATGGGCTTAATGAAACAATGTTTAGTGTATCTTTTTCAATCACATTGTGCATTTATGAACATCTGTTCACCAGGTATATCTTATCTTTGTACTTCTTCTTGCATTTTTTTTCACAGACCATTCTAGTCCTCTGTGATGGACTGCCATCCTGTTCAGGCATTGTTCCTACTTTGCGCCCAATGTTACCTGGGATAGGTATCAACCCACCTTGTGATCCTAGTATGGATTTACCAGGTTAGGAACGGACATGACATTCTAGCCTTTACATCCCTCTTTCTTTGTGTTACTTGTTGACTTTCTTTGTCAGCAATCCCAGCCCTGTTGTGGGCGCTGGAACAACATGATGCACGGTTTACTGTCTTATGCTAGCCACTTCCTCTTGTTCATTGGACATTGCCCCCTCGTTATCGTCTTGTGGACAAGGAAGGACAATATGCCTGGGCAGGGGCAAGGATGCTGGATGGATGTCTTATCGCTTTATGTATAGAGATATTGTAGGACTCAGAAAGAGGAAGTGTATGGGGAAAAAAGGACATCTGGTTTACCAGTTGTTTATTGTCTGCCATACGTATGTAAATACATGCATATATCCACTTTTTTTTAATAATTGTATTAGTAATAAATTATGTTATTTGTAAAACCAAAAGTATTTTGTTTATTTTTTGAATAAGCAGGATCCCAGCAACTTGGAAGAACCAGGGGAGATAGTGTACGCAGGGCATTGTCTCTAGATCACTACATTGCAGGCCCCCTGGGTTGCGGCAGCATCCCGGGATCTGACAGGGCATCATGGAAACTGGAGTTTTTCAGCTCAGCCTTATTGGATCCTATGGCGCTGCCAGGATGCACAGAGAGAAACTGTAAGACCTGTTTCATCGGGCTCCAGCATAACCCAGAAATGTTCCAGGTCCATGACTATGGGACACTGGTAATACTATTGTATGTATGTCCCAGCATCACTTCCAAACGGCTGGAGCAATTTTAATGAAAGTTGCTACACATTTCTCATTGGTCGACTAAAAATACCTTATGGTGAAATCAACCCTAACCCACCCCCTTCTGGGTAGGGTGGGGGTGATGTTACGGTCTTATATGCATGTTATCATCCAGTTGACACTTGGAACGACCACCAGAGGGTGACCTGGAATTGACTCCCAGCATTCTTTATGTCTGAGCAGCACCGCTCCCCTGTTGCTTTTGAAATTAAATAGAGTTGGCTGGTTCCGAGCATCTGAGACTGGATGATAACATATATACAAGACCAGAAGACAAGCACATTAACGAGTCTTCATTGTTTGTTAATTTATTTTTATTTTTAAAGTTTTTTTTTTAAATTATACATATTTTTCTCAAACAATTAAAAAAAAAACCTTTATTTTCCTCCAGGGCAACGCTGGGTATTTCAGCTAGTTTGCTTATAAATTAAAATTAATTTCTGTTCTCTCAGTACATTCATATCAGAGTGTTCCATAAGATAATTTCAAAACTTATTTTAGGAGGTTGGTTAATGTTATCAGGCAAATGTTGGTATGCAGTATACACAAAGATGCTTTTCTACAGTATATGCTGCAATATATATTTTTAACTCTTTTAACTCTAAAATAGTATATAAAATAAGGCAATAATACCAACCATAAATTAAAGTTTCTCATAAGCACAGTTAACAGTAACAATATACAATACAAGATAAGACAATACAAGAGGTAATAAAAACAACAAATGTGAGTATTTGCATGGATATATTTAATGCAAATGCCTATTATTAAAGATAACACAATAAAATTTTAAATAACTGTTAAAAAGACTTTGCAGTGCACTATTATGACAGCTGCAAAAATTAAACAACATTCCTCATGATATTTAACAATCAAATGACAGTTAATTACTCACACTTTTATAGAAAGATGAATAATATTATTATTTGTATTTGATTTGTTAAAAAAAAACATGCTTTCAAATATATCAATATTAAATATCATTTTCAATCCCATGGACGTTTATTAACACATTCTGTTTTTGTTTGTATACCATTAAAAAAAAAAAAAAAAAAAAAAAAAAAGATTTACATGAGAAATCGAGTGAAAGGTGTCCTGTTACACTGAAGCCAGAACAAAAAAAGACATTTTTTTTTATTTTAATCTTAGCTGTTGAGATTGTCTTTATATAAAATCTTTTAGCCTCCAACACAAAAATGCTAACTACTTATGGATGCTGAACAAGATTCTTTCTTGCATCTGTTGTCATTTTCAAGCATGTAAAACGTGAGACAGCTTATACACAATTAAGTGAACAAATAAAGAATTAGAAGAGAAATATAGGTATAATTAATTTGATGCAAAGAAATCAGTACAGTTCTGTTCATAGGCTGGAGCTGTCAACAAAAATTTTGAAATTACAGACAATCTTGTGGCATGGACTAATGCTTCCAAAAGTAGAGAGACATTCCACAACTAAATATTCTAAAATTACTAATATAAGTTAAAAAATGCTTCACATAAAATGTGTGAAAAATGCAACAATAAAACCTTCAGTTTCCCCTGATTCCAATTCCACTAGCAAACTAGCAACAAAAAAGTTTCTCATCTCACATGGAACACCAAAATCCAGTTATCTCATAGGAACATAATCTTTTAAAAGCAGAATCATTGCTTTGTTAGCACTGTATTGTTTAATATTTTATTTAAACTGTTTTTTTTATAGTTAATGTAAATATTACAGTCACGTTTTAAGTATCCATTAAACACAAGCTATGAACAGCCTAAAATATTGCATTAACTGTGCATTTAACAATAAGAAATTATCATTAAAATAATAAGACTAGATATGTGAAGTGTTTTGCTAATGTTCAAAAATATATAATAACATATTTATATACTGCATGCTGTGAATGATAATTTAAAGTCAGGATAGTAACCTGAGTAACCAAAAGCATGTGTCTTTGTTATCCCTCTACAATCACAATACAGTATATTGTAGATTTTCAACATTATGACTCCCAAACAAATTGTAGAACAGTTCAGTTTATTTTTGTATAGTGCTCTTCACAGAGTTCAGGCTCAGAAAACAATAAGTTTACAACTATAGTGAAAATTAGTTCAGTTACATACATAAATATATAAAATAGGTTAATATACAGTACAACAGAAATTTCAATTTAGTTTTCATGGCAATATTAGTCCTTTACCATAATACTTCTAAAATGGCAAACAAAACCCACAGTAACTTTTAACATACAAAGTCACAGTCAAACATGTACTTCTGCTTGAAATTGAAATTAAAAATGAAATCCTTTAATTCCTGGATTCAAGTCTTCTAATATCTTTTGGTGCATTTTCCTATGGGCAGGAATAGCAGTTTGGCAGTATAGCAGTCGTACCAGAGAATTAAAACAGACTGGAAAAGTGACAGTAACACTTCATATTGGTATGCAGTATGAAATTGATCAAATTATTATAATGCACATATTTCCGTAGAAATGAATAACAGACAGAATTGCAAAATAAACAATGTCACCAGCATGCACTCTCATGGAAAACAGCTTAAGGGCTCTGGTGATCGTAATTGCCCTCCAAACCAGACCTGTTGCTTAATATGCCTTTTCTTCCTTTTGCAGAATAGAAGATTGACAGCCTTACCACCTTTCTGATGTCACTCCTGTCATCTATCCTCCTGGACCCGGCCTTCCTGACTGAGCCATATAAAACCGGATACGTTGCTGTCTTGAATCAGTCCCTTTTTCAGTCTTGTCCGTGATGATGTACTTGCCTTTCTTTGACATTTTGATTATTTTCATTCAACCAATTTCATAGTGCCATGGTGCACCAAACCTCTTTCGATCCCTTTGTGTGTTTGTTACAGCAGCTAATCAGTATCCCTAATAAGGCTATGCTAGGCTAATGCAATGAGTCTTCACCCTAGATTTAAATGCTAAGTCTGATTGTTGCCCAAGCAGGCAGATCATTCCAAAAATTTAAAGACCCTATAGCTAAAAACGTGACACCCCCAAACAACAAACTGCAAATTAGTTTGAGAATTCAAATGTTGTCTAAGTTTCAATTTTTGTTCATTACTTCATTGTTTCCAATAAAAATTAAGGGTTACAAGTAACCATGCAAGCTTCCAAGATAGAATAACAATACTTATCAAACACAACTACTGTTACGTCTAACTGACTGACAAATAATTTCTATTTAACTACAAAAAATTTTTTTTTTAAATATATTGTTAAGTAACATTTTTAACACACATGAATATATTGGGATTAATAAAGTATCTATCTATCTATCTATAATAGCTGTCTCAATTGGTTTAATATAAATTGAGTCATTCAAATGGTATTTGTAATCAGCTTGACTGGACACAAATGATCCTTGTATTTCAAAATAATAATTTGTTCAAATCAAACTTTATATTAATAGTATTAAATCATCATTAATATAAAATACTATGGGGTACAGCCTACTGCAGCTCAATTTAGAAACAACAGTGCATGAGGCACTTGTCCATTTCAGGAACTCATCACAGATATGCTGTTTTTTAATATGTCATGCCTTATGCACCAGCTGTAAATGGGTTTTAAGGTTTGCATTTTAATCTATAAAATACAGGATGCATTCTGTATAACTGATACTCTTGCACAAAGCAAAAAGCAAGTCTTTTAGCCAATCAAATCAAAGAAGAACTTTTGCTTACATGATTTACAGTTCACTTGAGCTGTCTTCAGTATTGTAACACGGCAAAGGCCAGCAGAGAAATATGAAACATGCTTGTAGTCTTAAACATATTTAACATTGTACTCCCCTTTGCAGTTCATTTACACGGCAACTGCAAATTTAGATATTGTATATGTAATACTGTGCAACATCCAGAACTCTCAAAGAAATTGACACTCGGAGCACACATAAATCATGAGCGTGAGGGTTGATTTTTTTGTCTCTTTTGCTGAAATACTTCACCAATGGTATAGTACCCGATCAAACATAAAATCATCACGGAGCACTCGTTAAAAGATTCCAAATAATTCCATTAGTGATTGTTATTATAATGAAATGGTATGTGGAATCTTAACAAACTGGAACAAGCTATCGAGCACCTCACTGCAGGCAAAAAAAAAAAGAACAGGGAGTACCTCCAGTTTACTTTGGGATAGTTTAAATGCCAAAAGGGACTCTGCTCTGTTGGGCCCTTGAACAAGACCCTTAAACTGCAATTGCTCCATCCTGGGTATGATGTTAATCTACATCCAGCCCTGCATGTAGGCCCTCCAACCTTGGTGGTTGGTGGCAGAATTGGCACTCCAGCCACCACAAAAAACCTCGCACTGTTCCATTCTATCTGAACTAGCATGATGCTGAGGTATCACCCGTTGCATGGCTGCACTTGGGTCCTAATCTGGATCCAGAGTTGGTTTGTCGTGTGGTGGGTGCGGCAATGCACTGTATCAGTGTGTGCTCTTAACCTCATCCTCATGGGAAAAAAAAGAAATGGATGTCTGCCTGTTAATGTACACCATCATGTACATACATCAGGCACTGTGACCGCCAACAATGTAATTGAAAAAAGAATGCTATACTAACTTTCCCTCACTCAACACACAACTTAACTGGAAACTTCCCTTGTGCACTGACAGGCAAACCTTTCCACCAATCAGAGTTTTCCTTTTGTTTTTCCAGGGTACCTACCCTTTCCGTACACTTTTACTTGTCACCACTCCTCTTATTGTGAGCGCCTCATCTCTAATTTTGCGCGGCACCACATTTAATTTTTGCGTGTCCCTTCGTTTGAATGTGCGCGCCACCTTCTTTAATTGTGCGCATCACCTTTTTTAATTGTGTGGCACCGCATTTAATTTTGCGTGTCATGTCTTTTGAATGTGCACGTCATCTTAAGTGTGCGCACCTTGTTTAATTGTGCGTGTCACACTTTTACATTTTTTGTCACTTGCCCATTGGGGCCACTGTAGAATCACCTGGTGACCTTGTGCTCTGAAATCCATACTGCTTAATAAAATCTGAAATAAAATCTATACTAATAAAAGGCAAAGCCCTCACTCACTCACTCATTCACTCACTCACTCACTCACTCACTCACTCACTCATGACTAATTCTCCAACTTCCCGTGTAGGTAGAAGGCTGAAATTTGGCAGGCTTATTCCTTACAGCTTCCTTACAAAAGTTGGGCAGGTTTCATTTCGAAATTCTACGCGTAATGGTCATAACTGGAAGCTGTTTTTCTCCATTTACTGTAATGGAGATGAGCTTGAAACCCGTGGGGGCGGAGTTTGACATCATCACGCCTCCCACGTAATCACGCAGTACGTAGAAAACCAGGAAGAGCCCCAAAAAGCGCTGAAGAAAACATGCATTATATAATTGAGAAGGCAGCGAAACAATAAGAAGCGAGCGAGTGATATATACAACCATATTCATGAGTTCTGCTACTTCGGAAACAAAGCACAGTGTAAACCTACACTTTAAATTAAGTTCATAGACAGGCTGCCGCTGGCGTTTGTAATTTAGTGCCTGCCCATATAAGGCCGTCAGTCAGCGGCAATCCAATAGCAAACTGCCACGGGTAAATATTCACGGGTGAAGGACTGTGCTTATGCAGAGGAAGATGACATAGTCAGGGTGGTGTTTGGCACAAACTCAGCGAAACTGCGAGAGAAAGTTTTAAGTACCGGGACTTCGGTAGCATTAGATACAGCCATGGACATAGCACGACATGGCAACAGCACAGCTGGGAAACTTCGATGCATGTACACCGAGCGGCTCACGTGAACTGATGCAGTGCACAGACAAAAAGCAACAGTTCCGAAGAGCGCTGAACAAAAACCGAATTACACAATTGAAAAGGCAGCAAAAAAATATGAAGCGTCTGATAAATACAAGATAAGTATGTAATAAGTACAGCTACTGCAGAAACAAAGCACACGGTGGAAAAAGTGAATGTCCCGCTAAAGGAAGACAGTGTTAAAAAAAAGCCCGTGCATGCAGTGTGTCAGGTCTCAGATAAAGAAGAAGACGAGCTGTTTATTGATGCAGTAAGAAACGAATCTTTTTCATAGCTTATTTAACACACTACGTCTCCCCTGCGATACGCGGGTATATATATATGTATATGTGTATATATATATATACCCTGATCTACATACTCGAATAATGAATACTTTATTCGCAATCAATGATTGTTTTGGTAAAGCCATACTCAGTGTATTCATTAGATGAACGGTAAAAAAGTAAGAGCGAGGGGAGGGTCACTTATTGAGGCATGCAGGCAAAACCACATTAGCACGCGGGCTCGATGTACGAAAAAATATATCTTTTCAAGTTCTATTTAGTCCATATGTGTCAAATTCAAGGGCCACGGGCCACATCCGGCCCGGCGTGTAATTATATCCGGCCCGCAAGATCATTTTATATACTGTATTATTGTTATTAATGGCCCGGGTATATGAAGCGCTGGTAACACAATAAACTACAGATCCCATAATGCAGCGCTTCACCTGCCTTGCCGAACACTTACCGCGTTAATCAAGTCTAGCTTGCAAGTTATTGCGAAGCTAGCCCACACGATGCTTAAGAGAAAAGTTGATTCTGAAAATAGAGCCTTTAAAAACCGATGGGAGGCTGAGTATATGTTTACTGACATTGCCGTTAAGCCCGTGTGTCTCATTTGTGGAGCTAATGTGGCTGTAATTACAGAATTTAATCTAAGACGGCACTATGAGACAAAACATCACGGTAACCTGAAAGACCTGAATGCAATGCAGAAGATACAGAAAGCAGAAGAATTAAATAAGAATCTGACACTTCAGCGGACGTTTTTACCCGTGCACAATCACAAAGTGATTTCAAGTGAAGCTGCTTTTATGGGAGACACAAATTCACCAGTGCAACTTGCCCCACTTTCCCTGTTGCCAAGTAATGTTGAACCAAGTCGTCACTACGGTGTTCCCAAATACGCACTTTGCTGATAAACTGAGCGCACGGCGCTTTAGTGACTTTGAAGAACAAAAAAAGTCCGTCTACATGCGGCTCGAACCTTGTGCATGTTTGGTAGCACATATCTGTGTGAGAAGCTCTTCTCAGTGATGAAGACTAACAAAACAGCACACAGGAGTCGCCTCACTCATGAGCACCTGCAGTCCATCCTGAGAATCTCCACAACACAGAACCTCACACCAAACATAAACGAACTTGTTGCCAAAAAAAGATACTAGGCGTCCAGCTCTAAAATGACATATGAGCAAAGACAACTGAATGATTTGATTTGTTATTGCTGAAAGGAACACATTTTATTTATATTTCCAGGTTTTGTTATGCAGCATGTTCATATTTGAATTTGTATAATTTTGACAGGATATATTTTTATGGAGAGCAAAATCTTTTGGGATATTTAAAATCTAAGTTTATCTTTTATATAAAATTACATAAGAGTAAAGAAATTTGAATGTTTGTTCTTTTAAAGTTTACTTTATTTCTAACTTGTATAATTTAGACAGCATATATTTTTATGGAGAGCAAAATATTATAAGTTGTTTAAGGTTTGAGTTGATTTATTCAGAAATAATATTCCTGTCTGTTTTTACCATTCCTACCAAAGATATTTCTGTCGACTAAATAAAAATTCCTTCTATTTAAAATTTAAATAGAACTTGAACAAATACAAATTCATAATATCCACACAGACTTGCACGTAAGAGCGGGAGTTATCCGTTTTAACAAGCAGCGTCTTGCACTGATACGAAATAGCTGTGTGTATATATGTAGATATGTATGTATATGTATATATATGTTTATATATGTGTGTGTGTATGTATATATATATGTATTTGTGTGTATATATGTGTGTGTATGTATGTATGTGTGTATGTATATGTATGTGTATATATGTAGATATATATATATGTATGTATATATGTGTGTGTGTATATATATGTGTATATGTATAGATATGTATATATATATGTTTATGTGTGTGTGTGTAAATATATATATATATATATATATATATATATATATATATATATATATATATGACAGCAACACTCATCACTCACAACAGTGACAAAACAATTACATTGACAATCATGTTACGTTATTTTCAAAATGTTTCCTTTTCTTTTTCATTGCTTCTTTAACACACTACTTCTCCGCTGCGAAGCGCGGGTATTTTGCTAGTTTATATATAATATGCTTTCCAAAAATACTTGGTAACTTTTCTGTAAGTCTAATGCGTTATTTATACATTTCATTCTTTTAGTCGACATTAACTGTGCTTGCCACCTGCATTAAAGACTTCATTCTATAATATTATGATAAAAGCAATGAATATTTAAATAACATCTTGTATCTGTACAGATTTAGAGTATGTAAATTGTATTTTTTATAACTGAAATTTTGGGTAAAAAATATCACAGTGAAGTAACAAGATATTAATTAAATTAGTCTTAAAGTACTGGCTAAAATCTATATATGTTTATAACGACCCTACTCTGTCCTCATTATTTTTTAATAACCTTATTTTATTATTTCTTTAAAATGTTGTCAGTTACAGTTACATGATCAGAATATACTATGATTTAAACATTCCCCAATTTATTGATATTTTCACTTACATTTAACTTTACGATTGAAAAAACAGTATTTATCAGACAAAAAAATACCAGACCTACTCTATTTTAGGCAGTTCAGGAAGATAAGACCCAGCAGAAGGTCTTGATACCAGAACTGTATACAGTAGTTATTTTTAACACAAAGCAAGAAACCAGTGAGAACAAAAGTTTACATATTTTTCCAAACTTATCTCATATGAAGTGTCCACAATACTTAATTTGTGTTTTTGAATAAATATTATAAAGTATATATAAACTACGACTCCCAAATTATTTGAGTTCCAGATAATTTTGTTTACTCAAACAATAAAATAAATACAGACCCCATATATGTCTGACTCTTTAGGTCTGATTTATTTTAGCCCAGTATGTGAAAGAAAGTTTTATTTAAATTGATATTCTGTAATCATTAAGCCAGAGAGTTCAAAATATAGAGATTATTACCCATTATAGCGGATAGCAGATTCTTGCTCTGTCAGTTAAAAAAATATGTGGAATAGACTGCAAATAGATTTATATAGTTCACCCAAAAGGCAGTTGTTTTAGGTCTTCTTTTTGCTTATATTATCCACCTTTTAATGTCAGATAAGTACAAAACACTGGTGACCCTGGGACTATTTTAACACACAAAAATGACAAAAGGCAGCTGTGGTTTAATTGAAAGATAACTCTGAATAACTAATCTTATTAAACTTTATGGCACTGAGGTGGTAACATACAAGCGAATTTGATGCACTCTGCAAGGACTTTGCCCAAACAATAGGAATAAATAAAGTTGTAGGTCAGATCAAAAATCTGGAACACATTAAAACTTGGCAAAAATTAAACAAGTCAAAGCCAAAAATCAAATATGAGGCTAGAACCAAAGAAAACTAACTTGAGAAAAATCCAGGAACGTGTACTGTATGTCATTTAAGCTTTAAGATCAAACAAGGCATTGTCTCCTGTTTACAATATTGTTGCTTAAATATCAATCACAGAGAGAGCTGATGACATTTAGAATTAAAGGTTCCTAATTTTGTTATTTCTGAGTCTTAGGATGCTAAATATGAACCTGATGGCATCAGTTGATACTCTAGAAATAGTAGATGACTGCTGTCTGACGGAACTGAATTGGTTTCTTCCTAACCTACTATGGCTCAGGGAGATAGGGCTGCCACAGGGCAATATTTTTACTAGCAATTTTGACAATAGTTTTGAGTTTTTGTTTTTAAATCCAATATTCCTAGGGCAACCTGAAAAAGAATCAATTGAAAAAAAAAAAAAATAGTCTTCTTTAAAACAATTAAGGTTTCTAAGAAAGAACAGCATTTCTTATTCATTTTTCACATTCACATCAAAAATCAGCATATTATCAAGGACTGGTTCTGAGTATTTGTGTATTTCTACAGACTGACTGTTATTGTTGAGAGAGGGGAAGGATGGGAATATTGAAAATCGATCTACAGCCATATTCTTTGTTTTAGAAATATTTATCTATAAAAAGGAACAATTCCAACACTTAATAAAATCATCTACAACAAGACCACAACTATCCCTTATCATCTAAAAGACTAACAGTGAGAGTTAGCCACATATTTTAGACTTTCCTTCAGATAAAAGAGTGGATGATGAGAGTTCATCACAGAAGTATCACTTCACAAACACACTTTGTGTTAAGATCCAGGATCCAGAAAAAAATTGTCCTTATTTAGTAGAATGCAGTAGTGTAGCTGTGACATTCCACATCTCCTCAACTCAATCATCAGCATCCCAAAGTTCGGAGTATTTTCTGCACAATACTTAATGTGCTACTCCTGCAGCATCCTGCAACATGTTGGAACTGTAAGGGTCCCCAGTTTATCCATCAATCTACCCAAGTTTGGAGTATTTTTCTGCATGTTCTATTTCATGTTCTGATCCACCTGCATCCTGCAGCAAGTTGGCATTAGTGCCAGAGTGACACTCTTTATCTGTGTGGGAGTTTCAGCCAAAGATGATGAAGGACTCACTGGTCCTGTCCTGTAGCACAAACAAATTGAGACTTCATTCCTGGATTTAATTTTAGACTTGCTGAGAATTGGACTAGATGCTCTTATACATTTTGAAATGCACTTGCTGGGAGCACTTTGCTCAGCAATGGAGTCCAATTGGTTAGGGCCCATGTCTTTCTCCCCTTCATTGACATAAAAAGACCATCATGTCATTTGCTCTGATTGAGATGTCAATGGCTCTTCAGAGTTTTTTATGTTTCCTCAAGATTTGTCCATTCCCTTTGTTTTCTTTGACACAGTATCCAATATCTTTAAAAGCCCAATAAGAATCATCAAAATACAAAGCATCTAAAGTTATACATACTGTATATATTCATATATATATACTTATATATGTAAATTCAAGGCCAATACTAAGAGTGCCAGAGGGCTGACTGAATCTTGACTCTCTAATGAAAACGCCATTAACCAAAACTTGAACCCAACATATGCAGGCTTAAAAAGAAAAACATCCAAATAATAAAAAAGACTTTTAGGACCAACACCTTACAAACCCTACTTTATTAATCCACCCCCCTTACAACCCCCTCTTCCACCCCCACCCTTTACCTGCTGTATATTTCCTTTGATTCCTGTACATCTGATCATTCTCCTTTGATGATGAAACCTGGTAGGTTTTCGAAAGCTTAGGAATAAAAAACTATTTTAGGATGCATGACTCAATTTCTCCTTTTGTGAATTTCTAGCTACAATTACACATATGGAATCACAGACCTTCTCTTCCATATATATATATATATATATATATATATATATATATATATATATATAGTGAAAAGTGTACCCCCAGACACAGACAGACCGACACCAGAATGTCCAAAACACACTTCTTTTATTTGAGTTCTTTAAGCACCAAAATGCCTTCTCTCACCAACTCTCTTTCCTTTTGTCTTTGTTGTCTTCTTCTTCTTTCTTTCTTTCTTTTTCTTTCTCTCTCTCTCTCTCTCTCTCGACCTCCTTCCTCCTCCTCACAAACTTCGTCTCCTTCTTCCCAACTCTGGCTCGTCTACTGGAAGGAGGCGGCCCTTTTTATTATGACCCGGATGAGCCCCAGGTGCTCTCCCTGACGTCACCTCCTGGTGTGGCAGAAGTGTCAGGAAAGCACCTGGAAGCACTCCGGGTCTTCTTGGAATTATTTCCGGCAGCACCTCCTGGTGTGGCGGAAATGCTGCCATCCAGGATTCCCACACTGTCCGGGACGGGCAGTGTCCCCGCTCATCTGTGACAATATATACATATATATGCAGTATAGATAGATAGTGCAGTGTATATATTTTGTTTCTTCTATATATGATATACAGCACTGCTAGCACATTGAAAAATGTGCTTTCACATTGCACTTCCTTAAGGGCAGCAAACATATTTTTGCAGGTCACCCACTTTAGAAGTAATAATCAGTCTCAGTTAAAAAAAGACTAGGTTGGTCAGGTTTTTCATTCTTAGTATGATAATAAGACCTTAGGTACCTTAATTCACTAAACAACTAATTTTGTAATCACTGATATACTGCATTGTTTGACAGCAAAGGGCAATATATTATAGTGGTAGGGAAACTATCCATCCATCCATCCATCCATCCATTATCCAATCCGCTATATCCTAACTACAGGGTCATGGGGGTCTGCTGGAGCCACTCCCAGCCAACACAGGGCGCAAGGCAGAAAACAAACCCTGGGCAGGGTGCCAGCCCACCGCAGGGGAAACTATATGAATCTAAATTAATTCTGGCTAATATGCACTAAATATTGATGCTAAGGAATTTGTTCTTAAGATTCTTATAATTATTTCAAGTATGAGCATTCTTAACCTCAGAATAGCTGAAGGTTTTAATTGTGTACGTAATGTAGATTTAGATGTCTTCAGCAATTGCAGCTATAACATCTAAAACTGCTGTGATAATTTATTACTTTATTAATGATCATAATATTTCATGAAGATTTCTACCCCCAAACTCTGGGGAATGTTCTTTATTTTTACCAGCACATTATAGTTGTTATGGTATAGTCTGGGTTTCATGCCTGACGTAGATGTTTTTTCCTTTATGTGTTCTTCTCTTTGTCTCTTGAAAATTATTTTGTAAGTTCTGGCTGTTTCCTTTCTGTCTGTATTTATTACTTCTTAATGAGAATTGTGTTGGTATTTAATGATTTTACATTATTGTGCAATGTTAATTATGTATTTATGTTTTATGAGCCTTATTGCTTTTTGTGTTGAGCCTTTAGGAGGTTAGGCCTCCCTAGAACTGTAGTTGTATTGATGTTTCCAGTCAACTACATGTCACTACATTGGTTACCTGTGTCATTTAGAATTGACTTTAAAATCCTGCTTATAGTTTACAAAGCCTTAATTAATTTCGCTCCATCTTATATTTCGGAACGTCTTACACTCCAAATCGTAACCTTAGATCTTCAAATGAGTATCTGCTTAGAATTCCAAGAGCTAAACTTAAAAGAAGTGGTGAGGCGGCCTTCTGCTGTTATGCACCTAAAATCTGGAATAGCTTGCCAATAGGAATTTGTCAGGCTAATACAGTGGAGCACTTTAAAACACTGCTGAAAACACATTACTTTAACATGGCTTTCTCATAGCTTCATCTTAGTTTAATCCTGATGCTCTGTATATTCAATTAATTATCATGATTATTCATGGTGGCTCCAAAATCCGTACTAACCCCTACTTTCTCTTCTGTTCTTTTTTCAGTTTTCTGGGGTGGAGACTTGCGCCACCACCACCTGATCAAAGCACTGTGAATTCTCTACATTGATGGATTAAAGGCCAGAAGTCCATATGACCGTCATCATCAAGTTCTTCCATGAGAACCCTGAATGCAATCAGGACTGATTGAGGTCATTTATGTTAGGTAGAATGCCTAGAGGGGACTGGGTGGTCTCGTGGCCTGGAACTCCTGCAGATTTTATTTTTTTCTCCAGCCGTCTGGAGTTTTTTTGTTTTTTCTGTCCTCCCTGGCCATTGGATCTTACTTTTTTTCTGTGTTAATTAGTGTTCCCTTATTCTAATTTTTATTTATTTTATCTTTTTTCTCTTCTAGATCATGTAAAGCACTTTGAGCTGCATAGTTTGTATGAAAATGTACTATATAAATAAATGTTGTTATTAAAACATTTGGACTAGCACTCAGATATTAGTTACTGTTTGTTTGGCTCATTCTTGGATTTTGGATTTTTGTAAGTACTTTTGTTTTCTTCATCACTCTGGATTGTTTTTTGTTTGGTTTTTGATTTTTGAATCTCGGATTAACTTGTTTATTTAAAGATTACTTTTTAGATATACCTTTTTGCTTTTGTTTTTTTTCTTACATTTTTAAAATATAATTAATTGATTTGGGCACTCTGTTAAGAAAAGGTTTTCTCTACAAACAGATTTTAATGTTTTTACTACAATAGAAACAGAGCAGCTTGTTTTTAAATAATGTAATTATCATTTTGAACATAAAGAAAAGGCCAATAAGATTTTAGTGCCACAAATACATTGATAGAAAGTTTTAAACACAATTATAGACATTAACAATATAGCAGGAGGTAAAATCAAGGGGCACAATGAAATAACTAACACATTTAAGGAGTTCTATACATCCTTTTATTCCTCTCAGTGTACTGTAAAAAAGTGAGATTTGAGCCAAGGATTTCATTAATAAAAATATAAATACCTCTGTGTGACACTGTCTGCGTACAAGAGTATGATAAAACTAAATTCAAAATTGTCATAAACTCAGGACAAAATGGGAAAGCTGGATGGCCAGATAGCTATCCAGTGCCCTTTTTTAAAAATGTTTTCAGCTTATTTAGCTCAATTATGGCTAACAAGTTAAAGCAATAATTTACTAAAAATTCTAAGCTAAAACTGAGTTCCTGCCTTTTCATAGATAAATAATAATTTTTGATATAACTTTAAATCCTAGAAAAAGCTTCCACAAAAATATAGACAACGGTTCTTCCATCTATAATATTTTGTATGATATCAAATCAGATTTATTAAAAACATATTTAGTATCTAATCTTCTGCACTTATTTGATGTAATACTGTATATTCAATATAGAGGTTTGAATGCAGAAAAAGCCATTGACAGAATTGAATGGAGCTGTCTGTTTCTTGTATTGTGCCAATTTAAGTTTGGTCACAATACACTCTATACTAGCTCAGAAGCCTCAATCAGTATTCCATCCATCCATCCATTACCCAACCTGCTATATCCTAACTACAAGGTCACGAGGTCTGCTGGAGCCAATCCCAGCCAACACAGGGCCCAAGGCAGGAAACAAACCCCGGACAGGGCAACAGCCCACCGCAGGGCTCAGTCAGTATTATTATTTATTATTATTGTAATTATACATTCAGATTAATTCAAACTAGATAACAGAATCAGGCAAGGGTGTCTATTATCACCAAAGCTTTATTGAACCCCTAGCTATAGATCTCTGGAAACATTCAATGTAAAAAGCCTCATAAAGAAAAGAACTTCAATGGAAATTATGCTATTTAGCTAAAAATTTGTAAACATCCAACCATCACACCTATATGAGCTTGTTGGACATCCCATTAAAAACATGGGTATTAATATTGATCTGTGGCTATTATAGACATAACTCTTCCAGCAAGGCTTTCCATGAGGTTTTACAGTGTCTGTTAGAATTTGTGCCAGTACCAGCCAATAGAACATATCTGAGAACAGTTAGTGATGTTGGACTAGAAGATTTGCAAATGGTATTTTCATTAGGGTTGAGGTCAGCATTCTGTGCAGGCCACTTCAGTTCCTCTGTACCAAACTCATTAACCCATGTCTTTATGGACCTGGCTGCATGCATGGGGCATAGCCCTGCTGGAACAGAAAAGAGTTTTCCTCAAGATGGCCCTGTGCATTCCAGAAGGTAATGTTCAGTAATGTGTGATTTATCAATTAATGGAACATGTTTCCACTGCTCCAGAGTCCATTGGTGGCTATGTTTTACATCACTCTAGCCAAAGCTTGGCATTGCACACAGTGATCTTAGGTTTATGTGCAGCTGCTTAGCCATGGAAACCCATTTCATGAAGCTCCCAATGCACAGTTCAGTGCTGAGGTTACTCCCAGAGGCAATTTTGAACTCTGTTGTGGGTGATGCAAAAGAGGATAGGTGATGTTCACGCACTATGCACTTCAACAGTTACTTCTGTGAGTGGTTTACCACTTTGTAGCTGAGCTGCTGCTCCTAGATACTTGCACTTCACAATAAAAACACTTACAGTTCACCAGGGCAGATCGAACTGAAGCAGCACTTCTCTATATAGAACCCTTTAGACCCTAGTTGCTTCTCCATCTTGTTTTCATTTCACAATTTCCACCATCTTGATCACATTTGCTAAAACAGTTTTGGATTACCTTTAAGAGGGCCGAGGTACTTCCGGATATCCACTTCACCAGCTGGAAATTTTCCCTAGTTTGAAATTGGAAAAGAATCTGGAACTCAAATTGGTGAGACTGTTTTGTTCTTTTCCTGTTTTTTTTTTACTTCAAGGTAGCTCCATCATTACTGTCAATCATTTTGCATCCATTTTATTTCAAGGATATAGGCTGGCTTCATCATACATTTCCATCATCTTCTCAATCACTGTTTTTAATTCAGACTTTTTTTTTGTATGTATTGTGCATAATGATTATTTGGGGGAATATTTTTGAATGGACTGCAAATTCTTTTTGTGTATATAAAAATATGGTTGTTTTTCTTACTTATTAATTCATTGTATATTTTCCGGTACTTTTTATTATCTATATTTATATTGTCATACAAGTGTGCACTGGGGACACCTTTGGGGCTCTGCCATGCTAAGTAACACCACTACACCAAGAGAGGGGGGCATAGTCGCTACCTTCCTCTTATTTATTTCCACAGTCCAGATGGGCTTTGGTGAACCTTTTTGACATCATATTGATCAAAGAAAATCTGACTGCTATCTCTAGTCCTAACTCTTGGCTCTATAATCTCTGACGGAAAATTTCAAACCTTGGATAGAATTCACTGATTTTTTTTAAAGTAGTTGATAAAAAATTGCAGCTTCCAGCAGTTCCAGTGAATATTTTCCTATAATACTATTATAAAGGAACCAATTCAGCATTCTAAGTTTTTCAATGATAAGTGTTTCCTTAAGAGGCATTAGCTCTCCGGAAATGTGTTCTTTTGAAATTGCGGCACATTAAGTAACTAAACAATATAGTAATATGACAGAAAAGGCAATATCCCTCCCATCGTGATTACGGCGGTATAAGAATCACATGAGAAAAATATACTTTAGCTTACAATTACTGACGGTTGATGCGGTTACAGACGGGAAGCATATGACAGGCTTTTATCCAGGTGGGAATCTGGATCTACACAGTCTGCCATTTTTTCGTCATCACGCTGAGAGGGCTTTCGGACGGAGGTCCGACACAGCTTCAAACGGTTTGGCTGTTGTCCAAGCCTTCTAATACTGTCTGCTTCACTTGCTGATCTTCTCTGTCTCCAAACAAGGGCAGGTAGGGACTGAACTCCTCCTCCACAAAATACAGAAATAACATAATGCCTACATGCCGGTTCTCTTTCTCCCAACAAGGAAAGAAGATTTTGTACTGACAGAGGACAGAAATACTGTTCTGTGTTTAAGCTGACTATACAATCCTCCAGTTGTCTTTGGCTATCTAGTCTATGCTTGGTTGGCAATTCTAAATGCTGAACCGCTGTGTGCCAAACTTAGCATGCACATGTGAATGGAGCCTTTACCAGTGTTTTTCAGGACAGTGACATAAAATATTAAAGAAAAATGTATTATAACAGTAAGCTGATTTAAAACTGTTTTGCTGCTTTGTGTGGTGATCTCAAATTGTCTCCCAAGATTCAAGATGACTGCAATACTGAAGCCACAGTTTGGACATGGTCACATAACAGAATGAGTTTCTTCACATGTATTGGTAGGTAATATAAAGGCAGCCATTTTCCTCTTTTAAAGGATGCTAAGGAGGCTGAGATCATGGATAAGATTGTGAGCTCTGTAATCCTTATTAGAAAGCAGTGCTCCTTCACTCCAACACAGTAATTTATATACACTTTTAACAATTTTCTACATTGGAAGTTTTATTTTTAGACCTACACACAAGCTGGTGTAATAGCCTTCCTAGAAAATCAGCTATTTAGCAAAAAAATCATAGAATGTATACTGCAAAACATTTTATTTATGCCTTACTTTCCATTACACTTTCCTGCGTATATTAGATTCAGAAAGTATTCACACCCCCACTTTATTGTGTCACCCATTATGACAAATTGAAAGCATGTTTTCAGAAAGGTGTACACATGTATTAAAAATTAAAATCAAAAATGTCTCATTCTTATAATTATTCATTTAATCAAGTACTTTATTAAAGCTCCTTTGGTAGCAATTAGAGCTTTGAATCTTGAGTAAATCTCTACAAGCTTTGCACACCTGGATTTGGGCAGTTTATTCCATTCTTCCTGGAAGACCCACTCAAGCACCATTAGATTGGATGTAAACTGCCAACTTCAGATCTCTCCACAAATGTTCTATGAGTTTAAGTTTGTGCTTTGGCTGAGCCACTCAAAGACAGTCAGAGATGTGTCTCGAAGTCACTCCAGTGTTGTCTTGGCTTTATGCTTTGAGGCATTGTCATGCTGAAAGATGAAGCATTGCTCCAGTCTAAGGTTGCTTATACTCTGGAGCAGGTTTTTTCCAATGAGCTCTCTGTTTTGGGTTTCTTTCATCCTTCCCATAAATTCTGGCCAGTCTCTCTGTCCCTGCCACTGAGAAGCACCCCCACAGCTTGATGCTGCTATTAACTTATTTCATTTTAGGGAAGGTGCTAGGCAGGTGATGAGCAGTGCTTGGTCTTCACCAGACATAGTGCTTGGAGTAGTGCCCAAAGAATCTCATTTTTTTTTTATCAGACCAGAGAATCTATTCCCTCATGCTTCCAGAGTCATTTAAATGCCATTTGGCAAACTCTAAGTAGGAGTCAGCCACCGTACCATAAACGACTGATTCATGAATGCTGCTGAGAATGTCATCCTTCATAAGGTGTCTCCCATCTCAGCAAAAGACTTCAGAAGCATCTTTAAAGTAACCATTAGGTTCTTGATCAACTCCTTCACCAAGGCCTTTCTTGCCATGTTTCTCAGTTTGGCCAAGCAGCCAACTCTAGGAAGATCACTGGTGGTTCCAAACTTCTTCCAGTTATTGAGGCAAGTGTATTCCTGGGAACACACAAAGCTTTAGAAATGCTTTTATACCCTTGGTCAGTTCCAGATTCTTCACCACAATTTGACATCAGCGGTCTACAGAGAGTTCCTTGGACTTCATGGCTTGTTTTTTGTCATTGCATGTAGTGTGAATTGTGGAACCTTACAGAGTTCTGTGCCTTTCTAAATTATGTCCAAATCAGTTCTATTTACCACAGGTGGACTCCAGTCAAGTTCTGGAAACATTTCAAAAATAATTAAAGCAAACACGATGCACCTGACCACAATTTGGAGTGCCATGGAAATGGGTCTAAATACTTAAATGATTACAGATGTTGATTTTTAATAAATTTGCAAGCCTTGTGTCATTATGTCATTATGGGTCATTGAGTGTTTGTTTCATGGGCAAAAATGGCAAATGTATCCTTTTTAAATTAAATCTACAACACAATAAAGTTTACAAAAAGTGAAGGGGTCTTATTCCACTGTTCATTTAAGCACTAATCTGAAATAGAATAAGTAAGATCACCTCTGCACTACAAAGAGGAGTAAGCATGCAAGGGAAAGTTTACCATGACAGATAATTGGTAAAATGTTACGGGTGTAATAATTTTGTTTCCTCATGTCACAACTATTTTATATGTGTTTTCTCTTTTTAAACCAGCAAAATTCCTTAAATTACTAATGCATTGACCTTGATGAGTTTACAATATTTCTCTGTTATTAAAAAAAATCTTGCAATGAGATGAGACTTTTTTCCTGCAACGAGACGTGATCTTTTGAAGAGAGACAGAGAGACACTTTCACATCCTGCAAGACGGTCAAGTCACGTCATACTTACAACCTTTGGAAGCAAGTCCCGTAATACACATGCAGAGCAGGTTAAAGATAATGGAAGTAGGAAAATTCAAAAGTCTCAAAAAAATGAGAATAAAAATCGCATTAGCGCAAACAAATGAAAAATATTACTTGGTGAAATAATGGAACAGTGAAAAGAGATCCAATAGTGTTTGAGGATGTCTGGGGGAGAAGAGAGACAAGGCAGTGAGACAAAAGTACAGCTGCTGTACAGGCTTTTAAACTTTTGAAGCACTGCACGAAATGCAGATCACGCAGCACAGGAGCAGCAGGAAGCCAGCAGCTGATCGAGCAAAGAGGAGGTAAAAAAAATCTGTATTTGTTTACCATTGTATCACCGTTTAAGAGGGGTTTTGGAGGAGTGGCCGCATCTTCATGGGGTGCGTTCAGCTCCCCTCCTCACAATGGCACATAGTGCTGGTGGGGGGAAGGGGTTGGCATGTGAAGCAAGCAGGGGGCAAAGCCCCCTAGTATATAATATAAATAAAATGCAGAAGGCAGGACCCAGAGACTCCATTTAACTGCACAAGGAAATTCAGAAAAGTTGCGGTAGAAGTTGGTGTGACAACCCAGGTAAGGATCCTGTTGTACAATTTCCAACTTGGGGCGCCAGTAGACGAGACCGAGCAACCAGAGGAGGGAATAAGAGAGACTCAGACTGAAAAAGGCTATTCAAAAACAGGATTCTGTTTTATTTCAGCCATGTCTAAACTATTTTACAAACAAATGTGCAAAAATATTTACAAAGTCCAGAGCAAAGACACTTCCAAAAAAAAAAGAAAATTATTGCAGATGCTATTTATAATATTTAAAGTTACTCCAAGACAAAAGTGAAGAAAAAAAGCAACAACAAAAGAAAAACTCTTCTCATTGTTCGTGCAGCTACAAGACAGTTCAAGAAGGACAGGCTGAAAAATGAATCAAAAAAATGAAACACTAAGCACCTACTACATGCACAAAGGTCGGTACATGCTTCTGCTACTAAGCTGAGCAAATCAGTAGCACAGATCTACACTTAAGCCCGAAGACCTGGTCAAATGATGACCTCTGGCATTCGGTTTACGGTTTTATACCATGAGCCCTTTTGTCCATCCAATCATCATTTACATTACCCGTGGTCTTCCAATAATCACGTCAAGGTATGCACCGTTCATTAACACTTGCTCAGGTATGGTCCACCCTATTTAAATTTTCCTGCACTTGTACATGCATACCCATCTGTCTTGGTGATGTGAAGGCTCCATGTTCAGCCTCTAGTAAGTGAGTGCTGTTTTACTTTCTCCTGCTTTCACTTCTGTTTCCCTTTGCCGGCTACTCTGAAACCCTATCCTTCTGACCTGTTCCTCTGAAATTAAAAATAGCACTTTTGCCTTCTCTCCTGCAGTGGCTACGGGAGCGTGCCTCTGTACCCAGCCAGCAGAAGCCGTTTTGTGTGGTTGAAAGATGGCTTCAGACATGTGCCTTGGTGTCGGCTATTTTGAGGCCCACGACTTGTTTTCAGGGCACCTGTAGGCCTCCAGGCAGCCCTTTGAGCAACCTTGTGCTTAAACGTGAAACTTTGTGCCACTGCTGTGTTGGGAAGGGGTCACTAAAACAGGTAAATAAAAACTTTATTTCTTCATCTTCTTTTTTCCAATGTCCGTGACAAGGCAAGGAGCTATTTCTATATTTGTTTAATTTCAATAGCCACTGGACTTGGCTTATCACAGTTGGTTAGGTGCTGCAGTACTTTACCTATGGCATAGACTTTTAGTGTGTTGTCTACTTTTGGAGCATAGTATGAAGATAGAGTGGAAGTAATGCAAGCCTTCTTCCAGACTGTGTCCACACTAGCAAAGGAGATGAAAACCATGTTAATAACAGTTCCACATGTCCCTGGTGTACCCTGTAACAGTCCCCATAAGAGAGTCATCATGCTTGTGTTGTATTTGTACAGTATATACTGTACAGTCTTTATTTAGTTCTCACAAGTGCTTGGGTATTGGCATCATTTAGTATTTTCTGTTTGGCAGTTAGTCAGCCCCCCAGACTGCCTTTACCTAGTGCCCTGAAGAAAAAAAAATTACTATAATCATAACTATCATTCCTCTCTAATGAGTCAGAATCTATAAAAGAACATGCATTTTTGATACTGTGATGCACAACAATATCACACAGCAGTTGTCTTTTGTTCATACAGGCGCAAAAGTCTTAGATTATGACTCCAATTTTGATTTTTGAGAAGGATGACACATAAGCACTAATTACAATGTTTTTAATGATGAAATTAACACAATTTCCTGTTAAAAGGTATGTGAATAGCTCATTGCCAAGTCGAGGGCTCCTTCGAAAAGGAAGAAACTGGCAACATAATATCAAGCATCACAGCTTTGGACTATCTGTCCTGAAAAACGACAACTATTTATTTAGAATTGTTAGGGTGCAAAAACAGATTATACTCCCCAAATTATATTTTATTTACTACCATTCCTTGAAAGATAGGAGGGCAAGTTTATTGGTGGATATTGCAACTCCAGACATTTTATGTTGTATGTATACATTCAGCATATTACCGTTACAGAAAATAAGTGATATGTTTAAATTAAGTAGCACATTATATAAGTGTTATATGATTTATATAAGAAAGGGAAGAACAGGCCCTTTTCCTTAGGAGACTGTGTTCCTTTAACACTAGAATGCCTATTTATTTGATATTTGGATATACATTTCATGTTAACATTTTGTCATTAGTACTATAACATGCAAAATATTTTCTGTTTTAGTTATGTGATTAGCATTTCTTGCCTTGCATTTCTTGTCATCCTACATTTACCCAGATTGTTGTAGACATGGAACACATATGAAATGTATTTAACGATATATTATTCATCCTAAACATTTCCAAACACTTTACTGCCAGATAAAGAGACTTCAGCATCTGAGTTAACTTCAGCTGCTTCCGTGGGGAGATGAGTGAGCAGGCTGTCTGCTGCCAGTGCCGATCAACACATTTGCAAAACAAAGACACTGATGAGGAGGTGCAAGGGAATTTAAGGTGGCCCGGGACTACGACATTTTTTGTAGGCTTCAGTGATTCTAGTGTTAATCTGGAAAGTGACATCCTTCACATCTTTTACAGTTCTGATGACCAGTGCAAGTTTCTTTGCTGTGTTGTGCCTGGCTGGTAAGATCACTTCAAGAAAGGCACACCAAGTCAACAAGCTAACTAAAAGGGCAAACTCAGTTATGGGATGCACTTTGGACCCCCTGGAGGTGGTAGCAAAGGAGAGAATTAAAACAAACTGAGTGTCACTGTGAACAATGCTGCACATCCCCTCTCTGACACACTAACACTGAGGACTTTCAGCCCGCGAATTATTCAGCAGAAGTGTGTCAAGAAGCACTATGGGGGCTCCTTTGTAATAACAGTAATATGGCTGTATAATGCCAGACTGTGATTGTGACCACCAAGTCAGAAGTCTTTTCTTTTTAATTCTCTTGCTTTTTAGCCATTCTTCTGTATGTTTGGACCATATTATTTATATATTTTTTTATTTATGTATTTATTTAAAGAGCTTCGGTAAAATCCTCCTGGGGACATCTATCTATCTATCTATCTGGACAGCATGGTAAAACAGTGGCAGCTGTGCTACCTTGCAGTAAGGAGACCAAAGTGTGCATGCTGGGTCCTACATGTGTGGAGTTTGCATGTTATCCCCGTGTCTGTGTGGGTTTCCTTTGGGTGGTTTCCTCCTACTGTCCAAGGTGTGTGGTGTGTGTGTCTATTCATCCTTTTCGATGGACTGGTGCCATATCCAAGGTTTGTTCCTGCCTTGCGCCCTAGCCTAGCTAGGATAGGTTCTGCTACCTCCTGCGAACTAGATAATGATATGACATATCAATCAAGATATTGCTGCTCTTGAGATCTCATTTTAAAGATGGCAGAAAGAAATGTAGAATGAAAGATAATTCTTGATTTCACCGTTAAAAAAATCCATTCTATCCATCAAATGCCCACATTTTGACTTCATAATATAATTATAACAAATATAAATAAAATGGGCTAGAATGCATTTTTATATAAATATTGAATATTTAAAGCAATTCTTTATTTCTGCACTACACATAAAAAGCTGTTTTAGCTTATCTTACCGTAGGAGACAAATTTAGCATAACTATTTAAGTGTAAAATTGTGATGGAATGCATATGGTGTACAAGTGTATACTAAATTATCTCAGTGCATCTTTATGTCTTTTTAACATGTGCTTTCCATTTGCTGTATATTAAGAAATATTCAGTCTATTATGTACATGATGCCCATCTTAAGGCCTCTGCTTGGTTGAATAAAGGAGGTATTAATTTACATAGATTTGTTTTTCTGGTGCCTAAATAGAGTTTCATACTGAAAAGGTTTTTGTCACTCAGGACTGCACAGGTTTCAGCAGGTAGGAAATGTTACAAAAGGATAAGCTCAGGCAAAGCTACTAGGCTTTGCGAGTGCCATGAACTCATTTACATGTAGGAGCCTGACCCAACCATACAGCTCACCTACATTCTTGTTCTGTGTTGCAGATCATCAATTATGTTCAGTACTACTCTGCTGAGGGCAGTGGGAGGATGAAAGAGTGGATAATTGGAATTGTTCATGCTGTGCAAAGCTGAGCAATCAGTATTTTTTTATTATCTGCAATCGGATGGGGAAAAAGAGGAATTGGTCTTCAAATTAATTTTCTTTTCAAATCAACTACTGAGGATGGTAAATCATAATAATTTTGTTTTGCTTGAAATGGGAGGGAGTGGCACTTCGTAATGTTGTCTGTGTTACTAGATGTAGGCAGCTCTTTAAAATGTAAATGTCAAAGAAAATGAAATAAAATGCTTTTTGTTTTGATTAAAAAAAGAGAAGCAGTTGCAGTATTAACTAGGATGGAAAGATGGTCTCTTGCACGCTAAACATATTGACAAGTCTCACTTGGCCAGTGTCATACCTGCAGTAGACAGAAAAATGTTGCTCTTAGCAAGAAAATGCTAAAAATACCTGAGCTTTTTAAATTAGATTATAAGGACAATCAATCTTAATTCTTTGCCTTTTTAAACACTGCATAAGAGCCATGCATACAAGAATACATAACTGACTTTCTCTTAATGTGATTAAAGGCAAGTAATGAGTACAGCATAATAACAGACAAATAAAGAGCAACTTCTATTGAGAAGAACAGGCACAAAATATAACAGACAAGCACACTTTAACAAAACAAAAACTTGTTCAAAATGCATGAGTGGAAGACAATATTTTCCATGCACCCAAACCACTGCTTTTTAATAAAGTTTCTTCTCAACAAAATACAATCAAATTATTTACAAAGTAGATCACAAAAATGAAATGCTCTATGTAATTTAAAACCAAGCACTCTGTTTGCTCTTTTGAGTGAGTAGCATTGCAGCTTGTGCTTGCAAAAATATTTTTAGCTTGAAGGTTTGGTTTTACAGAACAGAGTCCTAATTCAATCCATCATGTGGAATATACTGCAAATTGATTCAAATTACATGCATTATAAATACGCATTTTAAATATCTTCATGTTTAATGTGCAGGATAAAAATTAGTGATGCAGTAATTTGCAGTTTTTATTTAACAATTAATCTTGTCTGTCACTCACTGAATAGCATCGACACACTAGTAATATGTGCATATAGTCTTTGATTGAAAAGATCCTTTCAAGATAAAAAGTAACTGGGGAAATAGTTCCCAAACTAGCTACCATCAAAGGGACATGTTTAGCGTAGCCTGCAGTGTGTTTGTAAATGAAAAATAGTGTTAAGTGTCAAAAGTCTAATAAGCCAGAAAACACACAAGCATCGTTCAGGTCATTAGATCACTTATTTTATTCAGAGTGATACGATTAGCTATTCTAGGTATTAAAAAAATGAAAACAAAATTAAGGGCAAGAGTAAGAATTCTTAATAAGAAATGCTATCCAAACAGAAGGAAAACCAGAAGACGTATCTCTTAATATCATGTTGACGTCAAAGCAAAATTCTAAATTCCAAGACCTTAACCACATGCTCCCTTGAGATGTTGGACATCACAATGTTCCTCCCTTATGAATAAGGGAGGTCAAGATATTCAAAAATCTAGGGCATCTCCCATTTCTCACCAAAAGTTTTAAGAAAGAAATATATTGAAAGTGCCCCAGGGGCAGTGAAAGACATCCATATTCTGACATTCATTTACAGTTTGTAGTCCATCCACAGACTGCATCACACACCAGAGTAAAACAGAAAAAAAGAGGAAGAGCCATAAGAAAACATCAATGTCCTTTGTGTATTTTATTGTCACTTTCAGAACAAAAACTCAGCCATAGACACTAGAATGCTTATAAAGCAGTTATGGACAGACAGAAATTATCTGATAGCCATCAGTAAACCAGTTTAGAGAAGTACTGAGTAGGAAGAAATTGGTAAGGTTCTGGGTTCTACCAGAATCCAACCTTTCCTTTACATGTAGATGCTGAAATGTTTTCCCATGTATTTCTCTGGTGGGACTACTGCATTTTTTTATTGCTCATCCTTCTCAAGGAATCTACAAGATAACAAACATTCAAGATGTTGCAGTCCACGTTTTCACTTTTTTACACCATGATCACTAAACTGACTCTGTCAAATATTACATTGTCTTTAAATCTTTGGTACCGCTTATCAATCATCTTTACATCACATAAACCCAGGAACAGTTGATATTAATACTAACCTTCTTACTTTTCACCATTACTCAAACCTTTGCAAAGCCTTGTTCATCAATAATTAAATTTTTATTGTTCCCAACAAGGAAATTTGGTTTGTTGGCAGATTTTACAGAGATTCCAAAAGATAAGGTCGAAAACACTAAACAGAGAACAATGCTATTAAACAAATCATTCACATGATTCAAGATTTACAAATATCAAGTGTGTCTTCCTTTTTCATGTATGTTTTAGTTTAGCAATAAAAGTTATATATACAGAAATAGGAAATTAGTATGCCTTATGGATGTCAATGTACTTTAAGTATAACACAGGAAAATTAAACTCATCTCACACCCAATTAAGAAGTTATTTAATTAGCTTTTAATTAAGACCACCAAAAAGAAAAGAAAATTAATCCATCCATTCTGTATTATATAATAATAAAAGATCTAATCAACTGTATGAAAAATAAGAGGGTACAGATCACCATGCAAATCCCATATTATCTAATTTCTTATGCAAATAATTAATGCCTTAGTTCTGATATGCATTTTTTTTCTTATGTTTTGTAGTTAAAACTGGAATGAAGGTCATACACTCATCTGGTGTTTGCTGTATAATGTATATAATCAACAAATATATATTTTTTAAAATATGTAATTAATTTCTAAGCCAGTCTACCCTTTGGAAGTTTTGTATAACAGAAGCCTACATGCTAAAAATAACTTATGTGTTGATCATACTAAGAAATTCAGCTGAAAAATAATGCAGGAGAAAAAGTGAATAAAGTAACGTATGTGGAAAAAAAATTTTAAATCCTATTTTGAAATGACCTAATGAAAAAAGGAGATTTATTCTAATTCTAAAAATTATCATTCTCACTTTAACTCCATTTATCCCATTTCCCTCACTAGCCTAGATGAATGCCAATATGTCAATCATTGCTCACCAGGGAACTCCATCCTCAGGGTCTTCTTCCAATACCATCTGGGGGAATGTCCAGATGCTACCAGTGTGCTCTGAGTCTGCCTTAGAATCTTCTCCCATTGTGCTATGCTTTGTAAACCATTTATGTGTGATGTGCAAAAGTGACATTTTTATACACCATACCTCCTGAAATGACTCACTCTGTATTGCTGAGCTCCTCACCATATCACAGAGACTGAGCTTAGGAACACTGCACAGGAACATCATTTTGGTAGATTATACTTATTTCATTTCTTTTGTCACTACCCTAAACTCAGCATGAAGATGGGGATGTAAACTGATTGGTACATTGAAAGCTTCATCTAAGGATTTATTGTAACTACAACATCTGCAAACTGCCACCATTCCACCATTCATTAGTCAATTTCAAATTCTATTTTTTCACTTTCTGATGAATAAGATAATTTCTTTATGTGGGGCAGCTTCTAACCACTTACCAAAAGAGAACTTGCTACTCTTTTCTGGGATAGGACCATACTCTCAGATTTGGAGTTGCCAATTCTCACACCAGACAAATCACACTGAGCATGAAGCATCTTTGGAGCCACCATACCATAAATGTCTGAATGGTGGAGCACTGCCGAGATTGTCACCCTTCCAACATTCTTCCACCTTGCTGAGAAAGGCAATTTCATGGCAATCAGCATCTTCCTGCTATGAAGATTTCTTCAATGATCTTGAAGTTTCTCACCACACTTATTTTATTCAGCATATTGTTAATGAAGTTCTTATTCAGGTCCATGTTGTTGCTGAACTCATGTTTGGGTTATTTCAGGTTATTGACTTACTAAGGAACTTTATGATTGCCTAAGATCTACTTTTAACATTTGTCTTTAATATATTCTATTAGATGGTGAATACTACCACACTAAGCTGCAATGATGGGCACCTTTGATTTTTGCAATCCTTACTTATTAAATGGTTCTGGGTGGCGGTAGGCTTATGGGTATCTGCAGCATCACTCTGGTGCAACATTTTATCCTCTTCTTTCAGTTTTTTACTTTTTTTATTTTCTTAATTATCAAATCGTATAAACTTTGGTAAGATTTTGACTATTGTTTGTGCCTGATTATGCTTTAATACGGGTGTTACATTTCCTAGTTGCTGCTTACTCTATTTGCTCTAAAAAAAACACACTGTTATTATCCTCCTACAATGTAACCTACAGATTAAGGTTTACAATCAGACAGTGATGATCTGGGTCGATTTGCTTACATTCAGACAGACCGATAGGCTGTAAATTATTGTTTTTATCTGCCTACAGTTATATCCCATATCTCCATCCTCCTTTGTTTGCCTAAATTCTGTTTATTTGCTTGTTTGCTTAAATTCTGTTAAAGGAAACTTCTGGTTGGTATTGACACCAACACTAAAATGAATACATTCCCAGACAGAGCCTACCTTTTGATTTCAATATACATTTTTTATGTAAATTTCATATATTAGCTTATTCCATCCTTTTCATTTATTCCACCCTTGAAATCTAGAATTTTCTTTTTCTCATTCAATGATAAGTCACAATCCTGTACAGTTTATGTTTTTATCTGTTTTATTTGACCACAACTTTAACTTGTTGCAGTTGGATGTTCCTGTCTAATAAATAAACTATTTTGCAGATAACGTACTTTCAAACTACATGGTTTTCTGACATGCAGTCTTGGCTTTGCAGACAATACTGGTGCTATCTGGGGTGGAATTAAATGCTTTACCTGGACCTTTAGCGTCTATTCTTCCTCACATTGGTTCGAAACTCGATAGAGTGAAGGAGCTCAAATGTCAGCTTTCATCAATGGAAAGGGCACACCCTCTTAAGGTCAATAAAGAGCTATTAGTTGGCAATACCAGAACCAAGATCGATAGTCTTATTTTAAAGAGAAGAGTTCTTTTTAGTCAATGTACTAGCACTAGCTGTTATGTATCTGGGGGCCAAGATAAACAAATTACTTGTCTTCAGAATCAAGAATAAGGACTCCTCTGCCTCCATACCATCTATCAATTACTAAGTATGGCTCAATTTCAAATCATTTTTACATAATTAATAATTATTTTTTTACATTACTACACTAAATTATGTACAGATAATTCCAACACTCCCCCTTCTGATAGCAAATAATTCCTTGATAACCTTCTCTTTCTTTGTCTCACAGAGGGGGAAGAGACCTCTTTTAGATGCCCTCATTTCATTACCAAAATTTATTGAGACTTTAGATTCTCTAAGTGCTGGTAAACTTCCCAGACTGGATCAGCTTCCTACAAACCTCATTTCCTCATTTTGGAAACAGTTATCCCTCTCCCTATTTGAAATGATCAGAGAAGCCATGTCATTTGGTTATCTAAATCCAAGAATTAACATGACAGTTAAAAAGTAAGTTAGGGACCTTATCCTATGTCAAAGTTAGGCTCACTATTTTACGAACACAGATGCAAACCTAATAGCTAACCTCCAGGACTCCCACTGACAGAAAGTCATTGGTAAATGAATCCATCCTAATGGTTTGGGTTTGGTTTAATATGCTTGCAGGTAGCCTCTGATAACATGTACAGTTTTCAGATGATAACAGATTTTGCTCCTTCCCTTTCAAGACCTATTGCACTTCTTTCCTTTGATTAGGAGAAGGCTTTTGATTCACCTTTTTTATGATAAGTTATTGATAGAATGGTCTTTAATAATAACAATCTATTTTATTTACATAGCGCCTTTCCCATGCTCAAGGCACTTAAAACAAAGTGATACAAAAAAGTTTCTGCAAATGATACAAATATTTTCTGAATGGTATTTGGTATGGGTTTTAAAAACGTAATTATGGCTATTTTCTCTTTCCCCTCTGCATTCTTCTAGCCATTTCAAATATGCGTCCCTTCTCCATTAGAAGAGTAGCCAGGCAGGACTTGTTCATCAAATTATTTATTGATAATTTGGTAAGTTTAGGAGAACTTTTCTTTCCGCATCCCATAATGTTTTGCGAGGCCAGCGTGACATACCCTGGACCTATAACAGCCAACATTGGGTGGGACCACCCCCGGGCTATAAAATGCTGCACATCTCTCACTTTGCTGTTTCTTCTTTGATCTCACAGAGGCACAGTCGCACAGTGATTGGGCACTATGAAGAGCACATGATTGCTCTGACAGTATCACTAGTCTACTGGCTGACACAATGCGGATTGGAACACTGGGAGAAACTCAGGTTAGCAGAGAAAACTTTTGCAGATATAAACAGAACATGGAAAACTACTATAGCATCAGTTTTCATACCAGTTTGTTAAATTTTCCATAAAATAAATGCTATAAAATGTAAAGCTATAAAGGTGCATAAATACTGTGTGTAGTAGGTGAACTCAATTAAAGGAGCTTATCAGATAAGTAAATAATGCAGGTTCTCAAATTTTATTTTTATGAAACATATACAGCATAAATAGCAAGTTATCTCTGCTTGTCGGCAAGTGTGCAGGTTGATCTTCGAATTCCCCATCAATATAAGAGAAGGAGGCACATGCCCTAAGCATATGTAATTTGCTACATGGAGAATGAAAACACAGGAGACTCTAAATAATAATTATAATAATAATAACAAAATATTTATTACTATTTACAAGACATTTTTATCCTTTTGATAGAAAAAAAAATGCAAAGCATCTGCGCAGACAGTTTAGAGAGCAACTCCAAAAAACATAAAGAGACGGTGGCCTCAACCATGACATGCTACTTTGAATTTTTTTCCTTTAACTCTTTTAGGTTTTTTTTTTTTTCACTTTTCTGCCCAGGCTGAATATTAAAAAAAAAAACAAACAAAAAATACCACACATAGCAATAGTTTCTCACGTAAATCAACATAAAAGTCTGATACTGTGTACATTGCCCTGTGATCTATTGTGGCCGTGGCCCTGTGGGAAGAGGGGGGGGGGGGGGCTGCGAAGAATGGCTAGCTGCTGCTGGGCTGTTCTCTGAAAACAAAGCAATAGTTTATTATATAAATCAACACAAAACAACCTACATATTTTTTCTGACTCTTGATTGCAATTTTGGCATTTCCATTTTGTTTTGATGATATATACGTTTGTGCATCTCTGACTGTGTTTTCTTCTTTGATCTCATGGTGGCATGGTGGTGCCGTGGTTGGCACTGCTGGTGCACAGCTCAGGTCACCTTTTTGGCCACAATAATTGGTCCAGTATAGTTGCCAGACGTTTCCCTAGCCCTCAGGGACACTTTAAAGATGATTTCACCATTATAATCCAGTCAAATCTAACTCAATTAGTCTGTCCCCATTGATTTCACTGCATTTCATAAAGTTCGGCGATATTTGCAAACACTTCCGAGATTTCCCCGAACGCAAGGCAAAGCTAACACCACTGAGTTCGCTCATCATTACTAATGATTATAAATAAAACACATTATTATTAACACTTTCCCATGCTCAAAGAGCTTCACAAATATGTGCATGTCTACAAAAGGGATGCTAGCACAGAAAAATATCAAATTAGTATCATTAGATACAAACTAAAACCAAACATCAAATACCATACAACAGATAAATATAAGAAACAAACATGAGCAAATAAAATAATTTGTTAAAGGTTGCATGTAGGAATGGCAACAAAGATGTTAAATTATCCACAAGAATGATGGCCTATCCAATCCATCCATCCAATATCCGACAGGATTGGATTTTAGCGTCAAACCCTCTAAGGACAACTGAGATGCTACTGGTATTCTTTTGATGTTTAGATAAGATCTAACAATTACAGCCAGACCTCCTCTCTGACCTGAGCAGCTCACTGTTGCAGCTTTCGCAGTCTCAATAGGTATTTACAATATATTACTTAACCATATAAAGTGCAGTCCATAACAAATTCATACAGTAGGAGTGCCTCACCCTGTGATAGACCCCGTGTTAAATGAAGCAATGGAAGTGGTAGAAACTTCATTGCGCACACATCTACTGTATATTGCCGTATTTTCCAATGCAGCACAGATTTGGTAAATTGACCCTCTTGAGATGAAAGCTCTGAGCTGCATTTTGTAGTGCAGAGCAAATAGAAGTGCTTTATGCCAAAGTTTTGAATATATGAAGTTATGAATATTCCAGACTAAACACCTCCTCTGGCTTTAGTGAGTAACATAGTGGAGTTCATTGTTAAAGTCAGTCAGTTTTCTAACCTGCTCAGTCCTGAACAGGGTTGCGGGGATTGCTGAAGCCTAACATAGCTAGTATAGGGTGCAAGGCAGGAACAAACCAGGTCACCAGTCCATCACAGGGCAGACCCACACATACATACTGTCACACACGGAAGGCAGTTAAAAGGCTCAAAAGAAGGTAATTCTACACCAGGCCAGTGGGAGGCAGAGTACACTAATCCTTTCTCTTTTATTCCTGCAGACCAAACACAGGAAATTGTGCCTGGGGCCAATGGCGTCACTTCCAGTTCTAGACCCAATGGTGTCACTTCCGGTTTCAGACCTGATGAATTCATTTTCCCAGACCGACTTTAAAAACCATATTCCTTCTACCTATCAGTTCTTTGTTGGATTCTTGTCATTAAAGAATTTACCGCTCATATTTTTGCTTTTTCAGTCAAAACTTCAAGTATACAGGGTGGCTGCCCCACACCATTTTGTGGTGTCAAGGTGTTTCTTTTCACAATACATACACCCTAACCACACACTAGGGCCAATTTAGTATCACCAGTACACCAATCCTGCATGTCTTTGGACTGTGGGAGGAAACTGGATCACTAGGAATATTCTAGCAAAGTAGAAACACAAACCTTAGCCATAAAATAGCTGCACAGAGAACAGGCTGTCAGACTTGCTTGTCTACAACAACAACAACAACATTTATTTATATAGCACATTTTCATACAAAAAAATGTAGCTCAAAGTGCTTTACATAATGAAGAATAGAAAAATAAAAGACACAGTAAGAAAATAAAATAAGTCAACATTAATTAACATAGAATAAGAGTAAGGTCCAATGGCCAGGGGGGACAGAAAAAACAAAAAAAAACTCCAGACGGCTGGAGAAAAAAAATAAAATCTGCAGGGATTCCAGGCCATGAGACCGCCCAGTCCCCTCTGGGCATTCTACCTAACATGAATGAAACAGTCCTCTTTGTATTTATGGTTTTCACGGAAGGACTTGATGATGATGATGATGATCACGTGGACTTCTGGCTTTTAGTCCATCAATGCTGGGGCATCATGGTGCTTTGAGTAGGTTGGTGACACAGAGAAACCGGAAAAAGAAACAGAAGAGAGAGTAGAGGTTAGTACGGAATTTAGAGCCACCATGAATAGTTATTATGATGAATTGAACATACAGAGTATTAGGATTAAGATAAAGTGAAGTTATGAAAAGGCCATGTTAAAGTAATGTGTTTTCAGCAGTGTTTTAAAGTGCTCCACTGTATTAGCCTGGCGAATTCCTATCGGCAGGCTATTCCAGATTTTGGGTGCATAGCAGCAGAAGGCCGCCTCACCACTTCTTTTAAGTTTAGCTTTTGGAATTGTAAGGAGACACTCATTTGATGATCTAAGATTACGATTTGGAATATAGGGTGTCAGACATTCCGATATATAAGATGGAGCGAGACTATTTAAGGCTTTGTACACTATAAGCAGAATTTTAAAGTCAATTCTGAAAGACACAGGTAACCAGTGTAGCGACATCAAAACAGGAGAAATGTGTTCGGATTTTCTTTTCCGAGTTAGGATTCTAGCAGCTGCATTCTGCACTCGTTGCAAATGATTTATGTCTTTTTTGGGTAGTCCTGAGAGCAGTGCGTTACAGTAATCTAATCGACTAAAAACAAACGCGTGAATTAATTTCTCAGCATCTTTCAATGATATAAGAGGTCTAACTTTTGCTATATTTCTTAAGTGAAAAAATGCTGTCCTAGTGGTCTGATGAATATGTGATTTAAAATTCAGGTTACAGTCAACTGTTACCCCTAAGTTTTTTACTTCCGTCTTAACTTCTAATCCTAATACGTCAAGATTATTTCTGATAACCTCACTGAATCTGTTTAGCAGAGAAAGGTTAGTACCGGAAGTAGTGTAGCACGTCTCCCAAGAAAGCATTAGATAAATCTATTGGAATTTTGATCCAGTAAATATGTAGGTTAATAACATAAGATTCAAATAAAAGCAACTACAGTCTTTAAGTATTAAGCTGGGGATAATCTACTAGTGATCATCTTAGTGGGGTAAATCTTCACAGGAAAGGTGAAGCCAGTGGGTAGTGATTCACAGAAATTTACAGAAATTCATGAAACATGTGCAGAAAAATCAGACAAAGGAGTTGGCATGGCCACCACCTAATCAAAAGAATCCAGAGATGAAGGTAGGCACTGCCATAGCACTGCTCCATGGAAAACACCAGCAGATAGTGCAGGTAGAAATGCAGTATATCTGTGAAAACAGTAAATATTCTTAAAATTAGATCTCAGCACTGTTAAAAATATTCAGACTGCTTATAAAGGCAACAAGCAACTAAAAAGGTTTCATTCAGTAAACCACAAGTAGATTTGACCCGACTTCCCCAGAAGTTATGATTTTAGGTTTGTTGGGAGCGTACGCTGATAGCGCGTTTCCATACCCACCACACGCCAAGCCATCTCGATTGGGACCCAAGTGCTGTGGGTGACACCTCAGCACCACACTGGAACAGTGTGAGGTTTTTTTTACAGTGTCAATCCTGCCACCAGCCTCCAAGTTTTCCCTGTAAGTTGGAAGACCTTCTTGCAGGGCTGGATGCAGATTAACATCATACCCAGGACGGAGCAATTGTAGGTTAAGGGCCTTGCTCATGTTGAATCAGAAATCAAAATAGAATCCAAATTCAAGATGAAAAAAGGTATTAAATTATAGCCTTGAGTAAAAAATTAAAACAAGCAAATGTAAAAGAATAAGAAAAAGTGAAAGAAAGTAAGAACAAGTGAAAAAATACAGAGTGAAATGGCAGCAAGTGTGCGCCAGCGCACCTTCCTTGTGTTCATCACTTGGGCACTCTCTAAACATTCCTTGAGATTTATCTTGTGACATGCCATAAAACTTTCTTGAAAAGTTCCTTCCATAACCATGCTTTCTCAATTGCTGGCCGAGCCTGTGTCTTTCGCTGTTGGCAGCATGAGAGGATTAGTGTACTTAGGGAACTGTTTTGATCACTCGGAACTCATGATGTTTTCCCCAATAACTATGGGATACTGTATTATTCAATGTTATATATTGCTCCAGAAATCAAAACCACCAGTGCACCCATTTCCGAATTTCATTTTAAGGTTTGCTGACTTTTCCTCCCTTACCAAGACACTCAATGATATGACATATTCTCAGTCTATTACAGTATGTTTCCAGCACTGTTTTGTTGTCCCAACGTTCATATATTAATCTAGTAGTTATTAGCTTCAATATTAAAACAGGACTTATTGTTTGAGATGACCAACACTGCTAGAGATTGATACTGGTCCAGATAAAGTTATCATTAGGAAGTAGTCAGCTACACATATCCCAAGGAAGCATGTAAATGGAACTTTACCTCTGAACATTATCTGTCAGTGCCAGTAGGATTTACAAGAATATTTATGAACAGTGTCACATCTCTTTATATATATAGTAGCTGGAAAGAATTTACAAAGGTACGGAAGTGGATTGTTACATCTGCTACTAATCCATCCATACAGTTGTGCCACTGGCTCTCTCAAATCCTTCCTAATGGTGTTAGAGCCCTCTAGTAAATATTATTACTGTGACAGTCCACACTGACCTGGCTACCTCAAAAAGTGTGACGTTTTAGCCCCACACAAAAGCAGGCAGTGGTTTTTCCAAATAAGGATAATACTGCAGGGATATAATTAATGCTCTGTACTATGTCCCAAGGTCATTATCAACTGATCCTTTCCTGTTATCTCCTCCAAGCCAATGTGTGACAGTCCAGTGGCAATAGTGTATGTAGTGAAGCAAGTCTGGCCTATTTCAAGTGGCTGCTCAAAGCCAGTATAGACATTCTACAATGCAATACAGCACAGGTTAGTGTTGTTGGCTTTGGTGGAATATGACTATATTCACATAACGGGTCTATAATTGTTATGAGAATTTTTCACACATAACACTCCAGACCGTATTACACTACAAATGGCCTTTTCCTCAAGATTTTGCTTTGAAGCTGATTTATCCTCACTACATATTTTGCAGCTTATTTTTTCCTAGGAACAAAAAACAATGTGTGTGTATCATTATGGATCTTATCCCTTATGCAGTAAACGTTCCATATACTGTATAATAGTTATTTACATGGTTGCTCCTTTCAGTTTCCTTTTTTTCAGGGCTAATGCATTTTTCAAATAATGTATTTATATCACTTTAAAATAATACTTTTGTTATAATTAGTATACTGTATATTACATTTGTTGAATTAATTGCCTATTGAGAAAACCCTTTGTTTTCACATGTAAATAATAACAATGTAGAAAATGCTAAAAGTAAATGTAACAGATTGTTTTTTTAATAGAATCTCACAAAAAAAAATGATCAGCTCTTAAATTGATAAACACATCAAGAAATCCAACAAGACACAGTTTCATCTTTTTATGGCCAGAACCTAAAACTGGCTTTAAGACTGGCTTCAATAGATAAACGTTCAGGGCATGTTGAATCAAAAAAAAAAAATCAGCCTAGGTGAATTAAAGCAAGACCTGCTCCTTCAAAGAAACACAATAGAGGTTACAGAAAGCCAGTGCAATAACCTGAATGGGTAACCACAGTGGAACAAATATGAAACTACTGGGATTATATATTTTTGATGCATACAGTTGATAAGATGGGCAATTACTGTGTTGAATTCCGAAGGCAGTTCAAGAGATATAGAAGTGGATTAAAATTCAGTAAGTTTGACATAGACTGTCTCAAGTATGGAGACAATAACTCAGAAACACACGCTAAAAATAGCCATAATTTTTTTCATTAATACAGCATGGCTGGGTAACAAGAGGAATAAATACAGTATGGGTTCTTCTAGCACTAAGTCACTATTTGTGCAGAGGCTGGGTAAATAATATACAACAAATGATTGTACAATGTTTCACAAAAGAAATCATAATGTTCTGTAGTGTAAAAATTATTTAACTAACAGAACAATGTAAGTTGTGTTCAACTATGTTACAGTTCTACACAGCAATTGGGATTTTAAATGAATACTTTTTTTACGTCAATTTTCCCATTAAAGGAAGAAACTTCTGAAGAGTGTTTAGAGGTTTATATTGATCGGTTGTTTTGAATCTCTAGCTTCCTCTTCATCTTTTCTTACTTCTATGTGGCCAATGTGCTTGATCAATCTCCTCCACACAGCTCAGTCCTGCACCTCCTCCCCACTCAGGCCCTTTTCCTTCAAATCTTCTTTTAATTTACCCATACACCTCTGCTTTGGCCTCCCTTGCTTTCTTTTCCCCTGTACATTCAGTCCCATCACCTTTTTGGCCACAGTGCTAAATCATTTACATTGATTTACACAGATCGCACATGCATGTGTTCTAAATAACAATATATTATTTACCCTACACAACTCCAGGCACCTCACACCCAGATAAACAAGACTTGAGCTGGGAGAACGTTTTGCCCTAGTTGAGCTGCGGCAGTGGGGCAGATGGAACAGCAGGCTGCTTGTGCTGATCGATACATTTACAAAACAAAAGACACTAATGGAGTGGTGCAAAGGAATATGAGGTGGCCCTGGATTATGAGTTTTTTCATAGGCTTCAGGGATTCTAGTGTTAAAAGGCAAATAAAATGTTAGATTAAATTGTAAAAAACAATAATGCTCACGCTTTTATAATCTGCTATTAAGACCACATTTGAATTACTGTGAACAGTTGTGATCATCACTCTACATAAAATAAAATAGCAACAATTCATCTTATGCAGAGAAGAACCACCAAGTGCATCCTAGGAATAAAAGGATTTGTTCAACCCTGAGAAGCCAAGGAAACAAAAGGTCCTTATTCTTGAACAGAGAGGGCTGAATTGTTTCCTAATACTTGTGTGTAAAATTCTGAAAGGCATAGGTAAAATTGATCAACCAGAAACATATACTCAGCAAAGCTTGGACCTAGTCAGAGGAGAGGTTGCACTAATGCACTGATACAGTGTGTTGCTGCACCCCATCACAATGAATCACCTAAGGGTCCCAAATTAGGACCTAAGTGGAGTCATGCAATGGGTGACACCTTAGCACCACACTATTATGAATGGAATGGAACAGTGTGATGTTTTTTTACAGTGGCTGGATTGTCAATCCTGCCACCAACTCCCGAGTTTTCTCTACAAGTTGGAGGACCTGCTTGTGGGGCTGGATGCAGATTAACGTCATACCCAGAAAAGAGTAATTGCAGGCTAAGAGCCTTGCTCAAGGGCCCAATGGAATGGAATCCCTTCTAGAATTTATAGGATTTGAATTGGCAACCTTCTGACTGTCACCACAGATCCTTAGCCTCAGAGTCATAGTATGCCACTAGTCAGAGACATTCGAGAAAATGAAGCCAGAAAACGCATCTTTACACACTGAGTCATGGCAATCTGGAACAAACTACTGAGTTAAACGCTTGAAGCTGAAGTGTTGACAGTTTTTAAAAGTATTTGGATAAGGTATTGCTAACTTAGCTAACTGAGTTTACTGGACTGAATCATCACTTTTTTTCTTTGTCTGCTTTTTCTTGTAAGTCCTGATGTGTGGATGTGTATTAACCTATGGTGGACCGGTGTTCCATCCAGGGTTGATTCCTGATTTTCCTAGTGTTGCCCAGGATTGACACCAGCTTCCTGCAACTTTGAGTCGCATTACCAGGTTAATAGTCAGACAGATTTCAAACAATACTATTCCTCCCAAATAAAGAGATCTAAAGATGAGAACACTAGTGTTACCATTTGAGAGGAAGATAGGAATAAGTCACATTTGATTTTAATTATGGGTTCAGTCATTTAGCACTAATTTTTCTGTGGACGTTTACTGCACACAAAGGAAACAAAAGGCAAGCTCAGCCGAGTTGCAAGATGTATCAGAATTAGAAGGCTCACAAAACTGGAAGACAGAAACCTGGTTACAAACAAGCAAGGTTAATGCACTAATTAGGTAGGTTTATTAAAGCACAACATTTAGGCCAAAATCAAAGTCATGTATCAAAGAAGATGTCAGGAATGTAAATCATTAACAAGAATAATTTCCTAATCTCCTCAATTGGAAAGGTTTTAAGATTAAATTTAAACAGATTTAAACAGACTCCTAATAAAAAATGACAGTTAAGTACTCAAATCATGGCTAAGGATTATAGTTCCAGAATTGAATACACCTGGCATATATGAACCAGAAAGCAGTTACTTCATGACGGTGGTGTGACATGTTTTGGCTATTGAATTTTGTATATCTCCTTATTTCATTCTTTCCATTCCCATTCCATTTAATCCAACCTCAGGTGTGTGTCAAGTCAACATTGCTACCCAATGCAATAAAATGCCACTCAATTAACATTGTTTATTATATATAAATTAACATACATATTTTAAAAATTAGATAGATAGATAGATAGATAGATAGATAGATAGATAGATAGATAGATAGATAGATAGATAGATAGATTGATGACAGGATATGTCAAAAATGCCTTAAATTACACCATTGAAATCTGAAGTGTCCTTAAGCACAGATATGTAAATGTGTACAGGTCACCAGAAGTCATGTTTTATACTACAGAAACAGGAAATTATTTGTACATTTTTAATCAATATTTCAATTAACAGAACATTAGAAGAGGAAGCATGCTATTTACTAATTAAAATGAATTCATTTTCTATTTCAGCTCTTGACCTTTATGTTCTGAATATTTAACACCAAGCAAACTAATCTCCTAATGTCATACGATACTGAACATTAAGATTGCAGTCGTGTAGGCAACATTCTCTTACAGTTAAAAATATACAATGCAATATGTATACTGCATGTTGTATATTGTTTACATGAAATGGAAAAACATGCTGATTGTAGAAAATATAAAATATCACTTTTTTAATATTAAAAATTGTATTAGAAGTAATAAACTTCTGTCGTTATCCATTCCCAGAATACTGGCCAGATGTTCCTTTGAATAATTCCTTCATCTTGCCAGCATGGATGCCAACATGTGTCCCTCTCTGAGGATATAAGACAGCAGTGGCTGTCAGACTTTTGGCTTGCATTGAAATTGGTTTATTTGGTGTAAGAAATAATCCTCAAATATATTTGTCACTGTTTAAACCAAAATCAAAAAAGGGAATGAAAACAAGTCTTAATGCAAAAGATTTTTCATCTTAAACACTTTTTTTCTATACAATTTAATTCTAAAACTCTGCTAAAAATACAAGAGACGATTTTGCCAAACAGAATATATAAAATAGTTCCTGAGGATGAAGTTATAATATACAGTAATCTGTCACTGGAGATTCTGACCAGTCCAGAACCTAAAGGTGTGCCTGTTTTTGTTCTGTAATAATATCAATGAGAATTTTGGTAATAATTTTGAAGGGAGGCATACAGATTTATAAAAAAGAAAGGGATGCTATGTAAATAACCATTAATAAGAATCGAAATAAAAGAAAGATGAATCTGTCAGATGAATTGGCTAAAGCCAACGTGTTTAATGAATTTGACAGGTTGATATATAAGTATTGCTAGTGATGGGCACCATAACTTCAAGACTGATTTGGATTTTCAGTTGGGTATTTCTAAACTAATAAATGCCAAGGTTTTTTTTCTATAAAGTATATGTTTTCTAACAATTTCCTAGTGCCATATATTTAAAAAAAAAATCTAGCAATTCTTATATTGTTATAGCATTATAGAAAAACTCACTTGTTGTTCAAATAGCAAAGACCACATAAACAGAAAAATAATGTTACCTTAACATCTACTTTTATAAAGTTCATGCATCTGCAACAGAGAAAAGATGATTGCATGAAGCTGACTATAATATGCTTTTCTAATCATCTTCTTTCAAATATCTGTATTTCTTTGCCTATTCAGAGATTAGACAATTGCAAAAGCACGTGGGGGAAAAAAAAAAGAATGTGAAATGGAGGTCCTGCTCAATGAAGTGAAGGCAAGGAAAAATGTACTAGAGTAATCCCTCCTCGATCGCGGGGGTTGCATTCCAGAACCCCCAGCGATAGGTGAAAATCCGCGCAGTAGAAACCATATGTTTGTATGGTTATTTTTATGTATTTTAAGCCCTTAGAAACTCTCCCACACTGTTTATAAATATTCTCTGCACAGTTATACAGTAAACCCTTGTTTATCGCGGTTAATCCGCTCCAGACAGATAAATGAATTTCCACGCAGTAGGATTCTTTATTTATAAATCAATATTTTCGCAGTTAGAGCATTGAAAACCTGTTTATGACCTTCTAAATGCGTTTTTTAACATTATTAGAGCCTTCTAGACATGAAATAACACCCTTTAGTCAAAAGTTTAATCTGTGCTTCATGACAAGACAGATGGCAGTTCCGTCTCAAAATTATTGCAAACATATCTTCCTCTTCAAAGGAGTGCCGTCAGGAGCAGAGAATGTCAGAGACAGAGAGTAAAGTAAACAGTCAAAAATCAATAGGGCTGTTGGGCTTTTATGTATGTGAAGCTCCGCGATAAAGCAGCCGCAATGAAGGGATCAATGTGAAGGTAGTCTTTCAGCATTTTTTACAGGAGCGTCCGTATCTTCTAAGCAAACAGCCTCTGTGCAAATAGCTCCTCTGCTCACACCCCCTCCGTCAGGAGCATAGAATGTCCGAGAGTTAGAGAGACAGAGAAAGTAAACAATCAAAAATCAATACATGCTGCTATAGCTTTTAAGTTTGCGAAGCGCCGTACGGGAAGCATATCGTATATCATTGAGGAGTTTTATTTAATATGTAATTCATGCTCTGATTGGGTAGCTTCTCGGCCACCCACCAATAGCGTCCCTTGTATGAAATCAACTGGGCAAACAAACTGAGGAAGCAGGTACCATAAATTAAAAGACCCATTGTCCGCAGAAATCCGCAAACCAGTGAAAAATCCGTGATATATATTTAGATATGCTTACATTTAAAATCCGCGATGGAGTGAAGCCGCGAAAGTCGAAGCGCGATATAGCGAGGGATCACTGTATTTGGTGGTTTAAGCATTGGTATAAGCAACAAAAAGAAAATGATGTGGCACAGCATGGTGAAGGCACTCAAAAGTTCAGATTTAAAAAGTTGCACAGTGACCAAATAAAAAAGAAGTGGTCAGACATCAAAGGCACCATGAAAGATGAGTCGCAGCCCATCATCTGAGTGTCATAATGAAGTGTACCAGGATCACAGAGAAGAAAAAATAGGGACACAGGTCTATGTCAAGATTAAAGTCAAAATGTCAACTTTAATCTCAAAATTTCCACTTTAATCTCATAATTTATTTTGTCAATAAAATAGAACATTGTAATCTTCATCTTAAAATCGATGTTCACTTTACTAGAGTTTCTCAAACTGCATCATAACTGAAGCAGCATGTTAAATGCTTCATACTCTAAGTGTTCCCTGACCCTGCCATTAATCGATACATGCTTCTTAAACATGCTTTTCTCTTATGCCTATCCTTCTGTTTTCTTTCCCCACATAACCAATCACCCCACAATAAATGTTTTTGTGATAGTAAAACTACAGCAGCTATAAACTTTTTTAAGGATTTAATTTTAAGAAACACTGAAAAATCTTCATTATACATATTTATTCCATCCAGGGTCACATCAGTCCCAGCAAGCATTGAGGGCGAGGCAGGAACAGTTCCTGGACAGGGTGAATTCGAGCATACACACACACTGGAAGCATCACCAAATCCCCTAACCTTCATGCCTCTGGAAGGAAACTGAAGCATGCAGAAGAAACCCACCAGGAAAACATACAAACTCCAGGCAGGGGACACCTGGGACTTGACTCCTTTACTGCAAGGCAGCAGCACTTCCTGTGTCACTGTGCCCCCACAGTATACATTATTTTAATGAAGTTAACACTTTATCTGTAAAATGTAATAAACATGTTTTAATGCATTTCATCATAAAAATTATATCAACTATACATCCTAGTATTCTAACTGCAAACAGCTCCAAGAGAATAGCCATTGGAAATCTAAATCGACTTAGAAGCCAGTCATTATTATTGAACAGGAAATCAGTATGACTTGTAAATACGCACTCTCTTCTAATTCTTCGATTTACTATGTCTTCTAACAATTGTGGAGGATGGCCGGCCATTTATCCCAGCCAATACCCCCAAGCAGCCAGGTGGAGCCCTCCTTGCAGCATGGAGGTCCCCAGAAGACCAGCAGCGCATCATGGACAATGGAATTTTTATGCACAGCCCTGCTGGATGCCATGGGGGCCACTAGGGGACATTGCAGGGAGGAGCAATGGATATTTTCTCTACGCCCCGGAAGCACACGTGGACAAGAGGGGTGAAGAAAAGAACTTGTACCTAACCTGGAAGTGATTGAGAGTCACAGGGACTGGGGATTAGAAACACTTCTGGGTCAGGAGATATAAAAGGACTGTGGGAGTCGGAGGATTGGTTTATTAGTGATTATTGAGTTTGTTTATGAGTATTGTGGAGGAGAGGGTGTTTTGTACACAGTGGCAAGAAAATAAAGTCAAGTATTGGACTTTTACCTGGTGTCTGGAGTCGTGGACAGGGGTTCAAGGGAGCAAGAGCTCCCCCTATCTACCACAAATACTATAGCAGTTATGGTAGTTGGAATGGTTTGGCCATTCTGTGAGTGGCAGCCATTCCAGCAGCTCCATGTATGACTTTATCTTTCAACCTTTTTTTTCTCTATTCTGTATTTCACTAATCACTTCTACCACTTTCTTTTATGTAGACTCGCTCCCTGGACACCTTTTACTACTTGGACATGGAATTTTACACTCCGAGACTCGTCTATTCAAGTAGTCAACTTCAAGCGCTTAGAACAAATGCCCACGCCGGTGTGGTTCCCTATTTACCTGATGAGGTAAGAAGGCGGTATCGGGGCAGCAGAGCCGGCGCTAAGATAAAAGCCAAGCGTCTAGCAGGAAAGTGCCGCTACAAACCTTCGGTGCCTTCTGTGATCCTGGGAAATGTGAACTCACTACAAAATAAGATCAACGAACTGGCTGTGCTGGTGAAAAATGTGAGGACCTACAGAGAATGCAGCTTGCTGTGTTTCAGTGAAACGTGGCTAACAACTACCATCCCAGATGCTAACGTGGAGCTACCCAAGTTTAGCACAGTTAGAGTGGACAGAGACGCAAATACCTGTGGAAAGCAGAAAGGAGGGAGAGTTGCTCTCTATGTCAATACAAAGTGGTGCAACTCTGGACATGTAAACGTTAAAATCTCCACTTGCTGCAGGGTCATCGAACTGTTGGCGGTAAGTTTGCATCCCTATTACTTGCCCAGAGAGTTTGGACACGTCATTGTTGTTATTGTTTACATCCCTCCTCGGGCGAACGCGGAGATAGCGGGTGATGTCATCCATTCTGCGGTTGCTAAGTTACAAACACAGCACCATGAGGTGCTTTTGCTAATCGCTGGAGACTTTAACCATGTGACGCTGGACAAAGCATTACCTGCCTTCTCCCAAATTTGGATTGTAACACCTGGGGAATAGGACTGTCGACCTACTGTATGCAAACGTTAAAGACACATACAGCACCACCCCGCTGCCTGCGCTTGGGAAAGCAGATCATAACCTGGTTCTGCTTCAGCCTAACTACAAATCAAAAGTGAGGGCGCTACCTACAACCACATGCTTATTCAGGAAGTGGTTCCCTGAGGCAGAGCAGGCTCTGAGAGACTGCTTTGGAACTACGGACTGGGATATCTTGCAGGGGTCACATAGTGAGAGCAATGAGGAGGTTGTTGACTGCACTACTGACTAAATCAACTTCTGTATGGACATTGTAGTTCCAGTAAGAACCGTACGCTGCTATGCTAACAACAAGCCATGGATTACAAGTGACATCAAGGGCCTTTTGAACTAGAAGAAAAGGGCTTTTAAAGGCGGTGATCAGCCTGAGCTCAAGCGCGCGCAGAAGGAACTCCGAGTCCAGCTCAGGGCGGCAAAGGAGCAGTACAGAAAAAAGCTGGAGCAGTAGTTGCAGAATAACAGAATAAAGGAAGTGTGGGATGGGATGAAGATCATCACTGGCTGCAGCTCGATGCGGGGTGCCACCATTGAGAGAGACGTGGAGAGAGCAAACCAGATGAACAACTTCTTGAAAAGGTTAAACCACCCTAACCCACTGTCACCTTGGAGTAATGCACCCTCAACCCATTCTTCTGCTGATACCAGCATAGGAGAGAGTTTCCCCCAAACCCACAATTACAGCAGCCCAGGTAAGCAGAGAGCTGAGGAGACTTTGTGCCAGCAAAGCAGCGGTTCCAGATGGAGTATCGCCACCACTGCTGAAGGCCTGGGCGTTGGAGCTGGAGAGTCCTCTACAGCGCATCTTCAACCTGAGCCTGGAACAGGGGAGAGTCCCTAGGTTTTGGAAAACATCTTGCATCACCCCAGTTCCAAAGGTATCACGTCCTAGTGAGCTGAACGACTTCTGGCCTGTCGCTGTGACGTCACATGTGATGAAGACCATGGAGAGGCTGCTGCTTCACCACCTGAGGCCACAGGTTCGCCACGCCCTCGACCCTCTGCAGTTCGCATACCATGAGAAGGTGGGAGTGAAGGATGTCATCATCTTTATGCTACACCGATCCCACTCCCACTTGGACAGAGGCAATGGTACTGTAAGAATTATGTTTCTGGACTTCTTTAGCGCCTTCAACACCATCCAACCTCTGCTCCTTAGGGACAAGCTGACAGAGATGGGAGTAGATTCATACCTGGTAGCATGGATCGTGGACTATCTTAAAGACAGACCTCGGTATGTGCGTCTCGGGAACTGCAGGTCTGACATGGTGGTCAGCAACACAGGAGCGCCGCAGGGGACTGTACTTTCTCCAGTCCTGTTCAGCCTATATACATCGGACTTCCAATACAACTCGGAGTCCTGCCACATGCAAAAGTTTGCAGATGACACTGCTATCGTGGGCTGCATCAGGAGTGGGCAGGAGGAGTATAGGAAACTAATCAAAGACTTTGTTAAATGGTGTGACTCAAACCACCTACAACTGAACACCAGCAAAACCAAGGAGATGGTGGTGGATTTTAGGAGGCCCAGGCCCCTCATGGACCCTGTGATCATCAGAGGTGACAGTGTGCAGAGGGTGCAGACCTATAAATACCTGGGAGTGCAGCTGGATGATAAATTTGACTGGACTGACAATACTGATGCTCTGTGTAAGAAAGAACAGAGCCGACTATACTTCCTTAGAAGGCTGGCGTCTTTCAACATCTGCAATAAGATGCTGCAGATGTTCTATCAGACAGTTGTGGCGAGCGCCCACTTCTATGTGGTGGTGTGCTGGGGAGGCAGCACAAAGAAGAGGGATACCTCATATCTGGACAAACTGGAGAGGAAGGCAGGCTCTATTGTAGGCACAGAGCTGGACAGTTTGACATCTGTGGCAGAGCGACGGGCACTGAGCAGGCTCCTGTCAATCATGGAGAATCCACTGCATCCACTGAACAGGATCATCTCCAGACAGAGAAGCAGCTTCAGCGACAGACTGCTGTCAGTGTCCTCCTCCACTGACAGACTGAGGAGATCGTCCTCCCACACGCTATGCGACTCTTCAATTCCACCCAGGGGGGTAAACGTTAATATTATACAAAATTATTGTCTGTCTGTTATACCTTCATTGTTATCACTCTTTAATTTATTATTGTTCTTTATCAGTATGCTGCTGCTGGAGTATGTGAATTTCCCCTTGAGATTAATAAAGTATCTATCTATCTATATATCTATCTATCTATCTATCTATCTACAATCAAGTGCCTTAAATTTGTAAATGATATGCAATTAATTTTGGTGTATATGATAAAGCCCAATTCATGGATGTGAATCTAAAAAAGAAAGACCGACCACACAGAAACAATAGCACTGCTTTGATGCTGGATGCTGACCGTTTGCAAAACCACGCAGAAACATGCATACGCATGGTCTGAGGTTGCCATGAAAATGTGCCTAGCTTTATGTAAAGTTTAATTTTTATATATCTCAATGTGAGCATGGAAATGTGTGTATGCAAAATTTTTGTGTGCACGGACCATTTATATATGAGAATCCTGCAGTTTTTTCTGTATTGCAGATGACACTTGCGTTTGAAGTGTATTTAAGGAAGAAGCTAACTGAAGATCTGTGAGGCATTTGTTTCTCTAACTACAGACTCTAATGTCTTAATCCTCTTCTGCAGTTATGCATCTCCTCTTTGTCTATCCTCATTAGATGCAGTGTGTTCTTTTCACTCAAAACAGTAACAGACACATATAAATATAAAATTACGACAGCTTATTTGAACTTTTTCTTTCTTATAGAAAAAGGCAAATAACTTGTGAATCGTGATGTTTCAATTCTTGTGGTAAAGATAGATAAGTTCTTTAGATAGTTATATAGTTCCTAGTGCCTGCACTGTGAAGGTGCCGTTAATTTACCGACATCTCTTCTGCATTGACTTACCCTCTCTTTACACACAGTTTCTGTCTGTGTGTGTTTGTATGCAATGAGATTCTAAGCTTCCTTTCTGGATTTAGGATAAAAAACATATTACAGATAAAGACTTATCCTTCACAAAGGTTATTACTTTTCAGTTACAGTGATACCAGAACTCTAATACATTAGCTAGTTTTACCTAAAATACTAAGTTACAATTAATATTTTTTGGATTTAAAGTCAGTAAACAACAACAACATTTATTAATATAGCACGTTTTCATAGAAAAATAGCTCAAACTGCTTTACAAGATGAAGAAAGAAAAATATAAACATAGAATTAGACAATTCTAAATAACAAAGAATAAAGTAAGGTGTGGTGGCCAGGAGGACAGAAAGATCAAACAAAAAAAACCTCCAGAGGGCTGGAGAAAAAAAGCAAAATCTACAGGGGTTCTAAGGACATGAGACCCCAGTGGCAAACTGATGGTTTGGTGTAAATGAGGCTTTGTTCTTTTCCTGATCTGCTTTTTCTGGCTCAAGTGCAAAATCTTTAAGCATGCTTTACTTTTTTTGTTCAGGATCTGTGATTTCATGCGGTACTGTAGTTTTCTCTTTGAGGTTTTTACAATGTTCTTGGATGCTAGCAAAATTATGTCTATTGGAGTAGCTGGTGATCAGTCAACTCTCGTCCTTAGCAAGACAAATGCGTGGCTATTACTTAGGTCTCTCTCTTGATCAGGCAATTACTCTCCTTAGCAAGGTCTGGACCTGTGGCCCCCTTGTCCAACACCAATACAGACAAGTCTTCCACTCTTGCAATTCTGCATCAAATTCCCATTCAGAGTAAAAGTGATCATTCCAACATCTGTTGAGACCTCATCCTAAACAAGACAATACCTGCTATAGAATGCAGGTTATATCCGGTTATATCCGGGCTGAGAGCATTGAGCTGTATAGGGAGAGCCCAGTTTTGGATTGTGCAATGTTTTTTAAAGGAGGGGATAGACATATTGCCATTGGTTTTATGAGTGTTGACTATCAAAACAAAGTTTTGTCCATCAAGTTTGCCAATCGTTGAATTATGGTTCCTTGTTTGTTTGTTGTTTGGGTATTTAGATCGTTCCTAGAAGGGCCATCTCTCTGATGTCACTTGGCTTGTGATTGGTCATTTTGACAGGTAAGGTGCACAGGTTGCATTCCCAAGAGAGGTCCAGTCAATAAGATGATGATATTAAGATTGCCTAGCGGTAGATTGTTAAACCAAGGAATTGTATTCCAGGCAGAGGAAAATAAATTATGTCAGTTTGTCTTGCATCATGCAGTCCTAGTTTTCTCAATTCAGATTTGTTAAACATTCGAATTAGTTTTCTATCACCACATGATCCAACGTCTCTAAACTATACTCTTTTCCTTAGATTCCTACATCCCACTTCTTCTTACTCTTTATAATTTTGAACATCCACCTTATCATTCTAATATCACACCTTTCTAATTAATTCCTGCTCTACCTTTCTTGGCTGTGCTTTACTCTCATATGCCAAGCATCTACCTATACAACTGCATACAATTTTTTCTTCAGTGATAAGGAAGCTCTTTTAGAAATAAAAATGACAGACAGAATATAGATCTTCTACCACAAGAATCTCTCTTGGTACCTCCATTGACTAGTTACCTACATTTACATTTAACATATCACCTAAATAGAAGAACTTCAAAAACCTGTTCAAGATGAATCTTTCCTCATTTATTTTTAAACTTGCTTTGATATCCCCTAGCCCTTTCAAATTATTCTGAAAAACAAATACCACTGTTGTCTAATGTGTTATACCCTGCAGAGCACAAAATTCTCATTGAATTTTATTTCAGCCATCTTAAATTCTGCAATTTGTTAACTAAATTCATTCCTTCAGGATAGGATCCACACCTCCTTTTGTTTTGCACAATCACAACAGCACACTTATTTCTCATTTTTCCAGAAAACACCATTCCTTTCTAATCCACTTACTGTCATCTATTTTCTATTCAACACACAAGCCAAGTTTATCTGGCTCAATGCTTTAGCAATCTCCCTCCTCTTCATTACTTCAATCATCTTCTCTTACAAAAAGACTCTTACATTTTTAACAACCAGTATTATTATCATATCACATTTGTTCTTGTCATCCAGGAATCTCTTCACATGCTCCTTTTAAGATATTTTTTATGTCACATTACTATCAACTGGGAAGTTCAATCCTGCATTTTCAAGTTACTCACACTGCTTACTGTATAACTTGTGTTGCCTTTGCCTCCTGCTTTCCAACCCTAAACCTATTTCTCCTTCCTTCATTATCCTACAGGGCATTTTAAATCTCCATTTTGTTGGCTCCTTTTACTTTCAATTGTTTCCCAACATTTAGGTATGAAACATACAACTAATCAATAATTAGACACAACGGAACTGGTAATATTTGAGCAAACGTTTATAAAATTTTATATGGTTTTTAATTTTTTCCTTACTATAGGGTTTGTGATTGATGCCACATTCTTGAATTTTATTAAGAATGTTATGAAGGAGAATGGATGATAGATGTTGGAAGCTGTAATTATCATGATGAAATTCCATATGTATTTGTTCCATCAGAATTCGCAGTAAATGTTATGTATTTTTAAAATAAGAACTTTAAGTTTCACTTCATTTTTAACTTGTGTCACCTTTCATATGATCTCATCACTCTACAGCTGAATCTTTTTAATCAGAGCTGAGAGGTACTTCATAGTCTCTGTAAATGGCAATGACTTGCAAAAGTTATAAAATTACATGTTAAGGCCATCACTACTTATTTTAAAGAATGATTACATTTTGGAATTTCAATAGATTCCTTTACTTCTTTCTGTCAATCAAAAAAGACCATGCAGTGAAAGGCTCAAAGCCAACTGTGTGTGCAGCTTGAACTGAGACATTTGTTTCTTATTTAGAATGGGTTGATAAATGATATTTAATGCTATGATTTAGTTTTACACAATATGTTTATTGTATTATTTGAAACTGTTCTTTAGTAATTCATATAATGAACTGTAGAATCAAGTGTTTTAATTGATTGAGTGATCACATTTAATTGAACTTAAAATTATATAATTGTTTGAAATCTTAAATGTTGAACCATAAATAAATATCATATTGAATGCATTTTTCAAAAGGTTAATTTGAATAGATGGCAATATCTATGTTCCATTCGGTACATATTTACATTATCACTAAAGCCATAAAATCTATACAAATGTCAAACATATGAAACATTGCAACATGTGAGCAGTGTGAGTTTAAAGAAAATGGTCACAAACTGAGCACAAGCAAAATGCTAAAACAAATATGAAAACCTTAAAACATATTTCTTCAATTTAAAAAATCCACATCAAGAGAAAATGAAGTGATTTGCATCACTGGCATACTACATTCTGTACTCATACTCATAGTTTCAGCATTTCATAGTAATTTTTTTAACTCAAAAAGGTTATAATAAATAAACTTTTATGTACTGTTTCTCCGTTCTTTTTCATTTTCAATGTGCATTTCTATTTTGAAACTATATGCATAATTTCAAAGTTAATTTATTATTCAAAACTGTAGTCCGTGTTTCATTAGATTTAAAATGAAATAAAATTAAATGAAATGTTGTGGTTATTATTCTTGGCATTTTTAGAGAGAAGGGCCATGTTTCATATTACATAATCGCTCTGATTCTTTGCCTACCTATATAAGATTCAATGGTTTTGTATGCATTTGGTTGTGAAAAATCTTATCAGGAGCCCAGGGCTTGGTGTGTGTTACAACAGCTTGTATCTTGATTAGCATATTATTTTTGGTATTTTTGGTAGTTGGTAATGTATTTTGGTTTTTAACTCTGTCTATTTGTCCCAATAATTGTTTGCCTTTCCCGTTTAGTGGTGCCTTCATTTCCCAATCCCCTAATTTAAAATTTGCTCTCAAGGACAATTTATTGTCACTTGCTCACCACAGATCTAAAGTAAATTGTTTTTATTTACAGAGTATACGGTATGTAACTAAATCATGCAAAATTATGCTACTTGTTTTCTTTAAAAAATGCAAGAATCAAATATAGTAACAAAATATATTTGCAGCAGATTTGTAAGTAGTAACAACTCTGCAATAAAACACCAGATTGACATAAGAGAACTTTGAAAAAGAAGAAACTTTTAATAGCATGATATTAGATGATGGCACTTTTTAGGGTTATTGAATATATGTAGTCATGTCAGGCAGTTATCTTGAAAGGACACTTTTACACTTTAATCTGGAACATAACCTTTTTGTTTTTGGGAAGTTAACATATCCATCAAACAACCTTAGTCACTTGTAAACAAATTTAAATTCTGTATTAAGTACCATAAAATCTACCCATTTTCTAATCCCACTTTGACAGGAATAAACTCAATTAGATTAAAGCACAATGTAGGGTGTCACTCAAAATTGTAATACTGTTTAGACCAGGGGTCTCCAACTCCAGTCCTGAAGAGCTACTGTGGCTGGAGGTTTTCATTCTACCCTTTTCTTAATTAGTGACCAGATTTTGCTGCTAGTTAACTCTTTGCCTTAATTTTAATTGATGCACAACTTAAGACTCAGGCCCCTTAATTATTTATTTTTTCCTTAATTAGCAACCAAACAATATTAAGACACAAAATGAACCAACACATAAACAATAACCTGCGTCCATCACATAATAACTGAAAATAAAGAAAGGTGAAGGCCTCAGTAATGTTGATCTGCTCAGGTCCACAAAAACATTTTGACAGCGCTCTTAAAAAGAAAATCAACAGTTTTGGAAATGTCTGTCATGACAGAATGAGCACCATGGAATTAAATAACGGGTTTAATTAGCAACGGGAATTGACTTCAGGTTAACCTGAATTGACTACTAGTTAAACTGAATGAAGGTTGGAGTATGCAGCCCCAACCTTGTTGGTCATCTGTTGGCTCACTTCACATCAAATTTATGTTTCAGTGCCGTTTAAGCAAAAAAGAATAAATTGAGTGGTCAGAGTCTCAAGAAAAGTCCTTTATAATAAATGGAAATAGTCAATTAGCAGCAAAAACTGGTCACTATTAAAGAAAAAATTTAGAATGAAAACTTGCATCCACAGTAGCTCTCCAGGGGGCTCATGTATAAACGGTGCATACACACAAAAATGTAGCTCATATGCACATTTCCACAGTAGGTCATACCCTGTCGTACGCAAGTTCTCTGCTCGGTTTTGCAGACTGACGCCACCCAGGGTCAAAGCAGTTCTAGTGTTCCTGTGTAGTTAATCCTTTCTTTTTTAGATCCACATCCCTGACGCGGCTCTATAAATACAGTGAAATTAACCGCATACTGTTTATTAGTTTAATGATTCTGATTGTAATTAACCTGTAACAATATAATGGTCCACAGAATGGTCAAACTATTCCAAATACCATAACTGCTTTAGCGTTGTTACTTTCACTGCACCTCGGATCCCACATCGGATCATCTTTTTCCATATTACTCTCACTGCACCACTCGGAGTATTTATATCACTGTATCTGGCCTCTGTATCTGAGTGTGAATCACAGCTGTGCAGCAGCTGATTGGAAAGGGAATTATCGGTATACAGCATCAAGCACACGCTGCCTCAGCCATGCTGTCTATTGAAATGCTCTCATATGACGAACGCTTCAGAGCCTTTCCTGTACTGACCTCACAGTTCAGAAACAGTTTCATTCCAAGAACTCTAAACGCACTCAATCAGTCCATCAATCCACCAAGTGCTCCATGTAGAACAGTTTGTACTTATTAGTACAATCACCTTACTGTAAACTTGCACTACAGTTATAATATTGCACAACCTGAGCCACTTTATAAAGCGTGTATTTACATATGATGACCATATCATTTTTAAGATGAAATGCAACAAAATATGTTGATTATATTTCGATGTTCCTTAAAAGTTTTGAAGAATCGGCGTTCTAAGCTTACAGATGGCTTAACGTCTGTTACAGAGCTGATTGTGTGGGTATTTGGAGAAAGAAAAGTAAGGACAGGAATTGGAGGTTAGTACGTTTGAAAGAGACAGTACTGCTACAATAAAGTATTTCATTGAAGGTAGCACAAGCCGCAGCAAGCATCTTGCGTGAGACATGAGCAATCACTACGCCACCGTGTTCCCATGTTTAATAACATACTGTAACTCCTATCATCATGAAAATGAGATCACGTATACATCTCAGTATTTTAATTATTCAGAGAGCTGTAATATCACAAATGTAATGGATTCTGTGACCTGTCGGAGGAAGAGAAAGCACGGAAGCACGTAGTGATTCATACACATAGAGCACATAGAAGATCAAATGCAAATCAAAGCATTTAATGTGCTACATTAGTTACGATGGGATTGAGAAACTAGTAAATTAAACGATTTTAAGATTAAGTTTATAATGTTCTACTTTAATGACAAAATAAACTACGTGATTAAAGTGGAAATTTAGAGATTAAAGTTGGCATTTCATACTTTGATATCTGACAACTTCTTTTTTATTTCGGGCACTGTGCGACTGTGAACGTGAGCTTTCGAGTTTCTCCGACACGCTATGTCACTCGATCAACTTCCTTTTGTTGTTTATACCACTGTTTAAACCAACAAATAGTATGTTTTTCTTTGCCTCCACTTGGTATTCACTGAAATTCTTCAATTTTCCCTTTTGCTTTTGCCATTGCCTTTTCACAGAAGGCTGAGCTTAAGGGCTATTTATATTGTTTTGCTTATTCAAAGAGGCGTAATTCTGGGAGGAGTTGGGGAGGGACAGCAGGTGCGTGCACATGCGTTACTTTTCCCACTGATCGGGATTTATGTAGCGGAAGAACATGGAAGTTGGCGAACGCACAGATTCATGCATCTGGATTTTTCTGTGCGTACGCACATTCCCGCTTTTGTGCTTACGCCATGTTATAGTGTGAGTTCTACTCATGCCATTATACATGAGGCCCCAGGACTGGAGTTGGAGACCCCTGGTTTAGAGGAATCAGAGTATCCAAGCAAATGAGTAATGCAGTGGTTTTCAACCTGTGGGGCGGGCCCCCCTAAGGGGGTGCGAAGTAACAAAAAGGGGGGCGCGAAGATTTGAAAAAAAGAAAACAAGAATCAAAAATATGAAAAAAACATCTGTTGAAACCAAAACAAATTAATTAAACTACATTCTGATACTAGAACAATAAAAATAGAGTTAGATAAATGTCAATAAAAGTTAAGTAGGTATAATAAAATATGCATCTACATTTCAAAAAAATGTTAAGGGGGGCGTGATTAAAACTGTTATGAAAACTCGGGTTGCAAATACTTATAGGTTGAGAAATGCTGGAGTAATGTACCATGGGATAGAAAAACTACAAAACAAATCAGAGACAAACACATAAAACATTGTCAGAAAGTTTGCCTCTAGTGATAATTGCCCAATATATTAGTGCTGTTCGTTTTCATCTTCTCTTGCTTACCTCCCAAATCTATTTCCTTTTATCAAAAAGTGATCTTTTAGCTAACCTTGAAGCAACACTCAATGAAGATATACTAAAAGAGCTGCAGTTTACTTGTTTTAGTGTTGATTCATTGTGAAAAATCCTGAGGACTGCTTGGGTCCTTATATAATAAATAAGGTATTTGTCCAAGGCTTCTAATGGCAGAAGGTTCTGACAGAACACAGCTGATGCCATGAAACTGCAGTATTGCTGGTGGAATCTTAAGGTAATGTCCAGGGCAATTCCTTGCATCCAACACCTCGCCTTCTTGCATTTGCATTAAAACATCCAGATTGCTTTAACATTTTAATAATAATGTAAAGGCTTAATTCAAATAAAAACTATTTTATAATTAAACACAACTTTAAAAAAATGTTATACATCATATAAAATAACATAACGAAACACTAATAATCTTCATGATCTTTGGTAGAATTTACATATTTAGCACATTAAGAGTAGAGGTGGCAGTGATTGTATGTTTCTTGCAACTCCTAAAATACAATCTACAACTACAAATAATAACTGCAAATAATCCAATAATCTAACAGCGGCAAACATTAAACAAACCAAATAATTAAAAAGAACGGAAATTAAAAACAAATTCTCAAGAACACAATGTGTGGAAAAAAAGTATAGCTATCATCATCAACAAGATCTCTAGAGAAACTATGGATGTAACATTTTGTGCTACAAGAGGCAAGATTCACAATGCTCTTACCCAGTAACAGCCTTCTAAATTCTCAAGTAGAATCACCACCAGGCATGCAAGAACATTTGAATGGAAGAACAATCTGAAGGGGCAAAATATGATGAAACTAACAGATGAAATGCATTTTATGAGAATGAATTTTTCCTCCAGTTAAGCCTATGAAAACAGGAGAGATATAGTAAAGAAAACAATTATGTAAGTGTTTGAATAAAGATACAGAACAACTCCAAGAGAACACTGAGAACAGACGAGAAGGTAAGCAGCGAGTAGAAACAATACTCACAGTTGGTGAAAAGAGCTAAAAGACATTATGCTGAAGGAAGTGTAATTTAAGAATGTTACCAGAATGTAAAAGTACAGGAGAAGAAAGTATCAAATGAGATACTTTTTTTTTCTTCGGCCGTCTGGAGTTTTTTTTTTTTGTTTTTTCTGTCCACCCTGACCATCGGACCTTACTCTTATCCTATGTTGATTAATGTTGACTTATTTTATTTTCTTACTGTGTCTTTTATTTTTCTATTCTTCTTATGTAAAGCACTTTGAGCTACATTTTTTGTATGAAAATGTGCTATATAAATAAATGTTGTTGTTGAAATAGTAAAAGATACAGATGTGGCTAGTGATGATAAGTGTCCCGTGTTTAAATCCTATGCAAGATCTTCATCTGTGTAGAGCCTGTACATTTTTCTTCTTTTATAATTTTCCTATGATTCCTCTCAACTAATTATCTTGGTTTTTCTATCACTTCAAGGTTTTCTGAAATGAGGAATTCGTCTCTTTAATAATTTTGTGGGTTTAAGTTCATTTTAAGGACCCTGAAACTAAAGTCATGGCATGCTGCTATTTTTCATGAGTGCCACCATTTCGTGGTCAGCATGGCTTGGAGGTCATGACCTGTGCTGACACTAGCATGACTATAAAGGTTTGTGTCACAGACCTGTGAGTGTCCAAGATTCTGGAAAAATACAAAATTGTCTTGTTTATCATTAGTTAATTATTTGGTTGTTTAGAAAAATGTCCTTGGTTTTCTTGACTCACACCTTGGTTAGTGTATGGGGCTTTGTTCTCTTTGGTATTATTGACTTTAGCAATGACCCCTGCTTGTATTTAGACTGATTTTTAGGTCATCCATCTCCAGGGTCATGTTTTCTTTCTGTCTCTGCCATGTTCCATTTCTAGCTAAACAAATAGAAGGGAGTGAGGGTTGCCGTAAGCATAAAGCAGAGCTTTACAAAAGAAAATGATCTATTCTGCAGATAGTCCTTTTCCTTGTACTCCCAGCTTAAAACCAAAGTCTCTTGTGCTTACACACATCCACACAACCAAACAGTAAAATGTCAGATAAAAATAAACATCACATTTAATGCTGGTTTAACTTTTTAAAAAACTGTTGTGCAGAAGAAGGCAGTATATCTTTATCAGAACAAAAGTCTCTTGCCCACTCCAGTGATGGCTGAAATGCTCATCTTGGTTTATACTATTCCCATGCTGTCCCAGTGCCACCATTTTGTGGTTGACCCATTCCTAGAAGGTGTGGTCTTGGAGGTCATGACCTGTGCTGACACGAGCATGAATATAAAGGTTGATGTCGCTGACCTGTGAGTGTCCAAGATTCTGGAAAAATACAAAATTGTCTTGTGTGTCATTAGTTAATTATATGGTTGTTTAGAACATTTTTCTTGGTTTTCTTGACTCATGCCTTGGTTAGTGTATTGGCTTTGTTGTCCTTGGTAACTTTTTTGGTTCACTCTGAAATTTCTAAGAAAATAAAGTCTCTGTCTGATTTGGGGGGCTGAATGGTTTGCTGAATCGACAGGACAGATGATAGATATTGAGCCAAAGTAACAGCAGTACCAACATCAGGATGTAGTAAGTGTAATTTCATCATCTTATTTAAAAGATGCTTAAAAAAATTAAGAATTAAATAATATACATAAAATATACCACTCCAAAAATGTATAAAAATCTTCTAACTGATATTTGGGCTTATTTATTATTGTTATTTTTTTCCAGGCTATCCCTGACTGCATACTCTTTCTTGAAAAGGTCTTGCACCAAGGAGCTTAATATTCACGGTTCATCAAAATATATTGTCTCTGGATATAAATGAAATATACTTTCTAGTAAAAACTAAATATTTAAATATGTGTAAATAAATATAAGCAGAATATATGTCAATTTATAAATAAAGCAAAAGTACAGCATTTAGATATGTCTACAGTACAGTTATTTAATGCAAAAATCACAGTGACATTTAGATTACTGATTATTTTTACTGCTTGTTATACCTTTCACACAGAAAGGAAAGTAAAGGAGTATATTGGGGACACATTCATAGATAATGGTATAGCCTAAGGACAAAATTTTGGATTTGGAAGGAAGAAAGAGAGACACTTTTGCCAGAATTACTTTCTGGTGCTGCTGGAAGCTCTGCATGTGGAGCGGTGGCTCTGAGGCTAAGGATCTGCACTGGCAATCGGAAGGTTGCCGGTTCGAATCACGTAAAATGCCAAAAGGGTCTCTGCTCTCTTGACCTTAACCTGCAATTGCTCCGTCCTGGGTATGACGTTAATCTGCATCCATCCCTGCATGTAGGCCCTCCAACCTGCAGGGAAAAACTTGGGGGTTGGTGGCAGAATTGGCACTCCAGACACCATAAAAAACCTCACACTGTTCCACTCCATCTGAACTAGTGTGGTGCTGAGGTATCACCTGTTGCATGGCTGTACTTGGGTCCTAATCTGGACCTAATCTGGTTGGTGTGATGGGTGTGGCAATGCACTGTATCAGTGCGTGCTCCTAACCTCTCTTCAGCCCTGTTGGGTGCCATGGGGCCACCAGGGGGAGCTCACCAAGAACCAGGGGACTAGTATTGTCACATCAACCCGGAAGTACTTCAGAGTCACGAGGATGGAAGCCTGCAGTACTTCCAGGACACTTGAGAAAGGACGATGTGGAGTTTGACCCAGAGAAGGAGTACTTCTGGGTCATGGACTTTAAAAGGACTGTGGGAAACCCAGCTGGAGGGCTGGAGTTGGGTGGTAGAGGAACGGAGCTGCTGGGAGTGGAGAATTGTTTATTATTAATGTGATTATTAATTTATGGGACAATTGTGGAGTATGTGACGCTTTGTGCACATTATTGCAAGATAACATTAAAGAAATTATTCTTGGTCTTTTAAAAGTATGTCCTGGACGTCTGTATGGTGGGTTCAATGGGGCAACAGCGACCCCTAGCATCCACAAGAGAAACTCAAGTTCAGATGGCCATTTCTTCATAGTAGAAAAACGTTTATTAGAAGGTAGAAGATGAAAACTGATCAACTCAGTGAGGTGGGGGTGTCTGTTTTGATTTGTTGTGCTGGGTTGATATCACATCTGTTATATAAGGAATGCAATAAAAGAAAGAATTCCCAAACCAGGTAGCAACTGACAAAGTAAAAATTATTCTAGTTATAAAGGTATAAAACTGAAGTAGGGTTTCTTTCACTCTTAATTTTCTAATGAAAAATATTTTCTATTGTGCTTTCTTAGAGTTCATTTTTTTGTTTCCCTGCTGAGTTTTTTGTATTACCTCTATACTGTGAATATCCCTTTTCAAGCATTCCTGTTATGACTTCTACAGAACATAACAGAAGTAACAATGGTAATTGATTCATTTTCATGGACTATTTCTAATTGCCCTCATACTGCTGATCCTTTTCTGTCTTAATTCTGTAATTAAGTAAACATTAATATCAATATTCAAAAAATGTAACTTCCCAAGCTACAGAATAATTTCTTAACTGCTTTCTTCATACATTCTGTACTTGTTAAACAGCTAAGATACTATAATGTGCTCCTATACTCAGCTCTGGGCAAATAATAATTTATCTTTGTAGCTCTTTCTGAAGCTTTCTCTTTTTAGCCTGTTTGTAAGATTCCATCAGCCTTAAACTTCAAATCAAGGCTGCCACCTTTTATGTTTCTCATTCTAAAGTGCTACTTTTTCATTTGCCTTTAATTTTGAAAACATCTCTCTTGTACTTAACTTCACTTACTGTTTTGTTTCTGTTCAGTAACAGGGACTATTAACATCTTCAGGTTGCTAAGACATTTTCAAAAGATGTTTTCAACATTTCTGTCTTACCGCCGCAGCTTTGCTTGGATTTAAATGTTCACTTTAGTTAAATGTTCACTACAAATGCTTCAGAAATTCTATTTTGTTATTTGATGTGCACTATCTATGGGTCAGTACTGTTTAAAATGCAGCACGAACAGGTTAACAGGTTCCAATTTAAAAAAATTAATAAGGTGTGGGGGGTCAATACTACAACTGAAAATAATGTCCAGAAATTCTGGTCTCACACAGAATTCATGTTATTGGGGCTTATCTCAGAACACCCTTCAGAGGCATGAACTAATAAGTATTGTCTGATAAGTTGCAATTGATGAAACTGCAACAAAAAAAGCAATAAGTTAACAAAACAAATGGCAATCATTATGAAAAAAATTCTAAGTGAATTGTTTATTTACCTAATCACCTTGTTATATCCAGCATCTATTACAAAATACTGGAAGTGAAAGCTTAAAGCAAGGCAGAAAGTGCACTAAGGGTATTTATTAAAAAAATAGGTCAATTAACTTGTTTGTTTAAAGTACTATAAGAGTTAAGTTTAAAAATCCAACAAGCCTCATGCTGTAGTAGCCAAATGTTAAAATATCATCCAAGTTGGAAGTCAGTAATCAAGATTCTGTTTGAAACAAAAGCCAAGTTGTAAACTTTGAATCAATGTCAAAGTCCTCACACTACACTCCATTATTTGCCCCTAACTATAGTAAAAAAGACTGCATCTTGACATAACATATTCCTGATGCCACCCAGTCACATGACTGGTAATGGATATTGCTGCTATAAACAATACACCCATTGTCACCAGAAAAAGTTGTACAAAAAACTGCCCCAGCAACAAATGGTTAAAAATGTAAACAGGAAGAGAAAAATTACAAAAATGTGAAAAACCAGAACAGGCAAACGGCAAAACACAGATTCATACCAAGTATAGCCAGAAACAGGAATAACTGAAATGTAAAGAGAGCTACAGCATTTGTCCCTTAGTAGCAAACTACATTCCAAACCATTAGAAGCACCATGGCTGATGCCAATTGGTATTGTGTTTTTAAATCTTTGTCTATTGCCTCAGTGTGTGTCTCTCCTTTCCCTCCTTGACTTTTCTTAATTTGCTACTGTACAAATACCTATGGTGTTGCAACTCTGAAAAAAAAAATGTTTGATGATATTTTTCTTTGTATTACTGGCATAAGCAACACCATTGAACATTAATCCCTAGCTGTGGATCGCTATCTCACCCTTCAGGCACGAACTTGACTGCATTTGCATATTCTTGTCACTTTGAAAAATCCAAAAATCCAATCTACAGTAGGTGCTTTTATTGAGGTTATTGTATGTTGCTACAAAAATATGAATTACTGTCTCTCTTCTCCAAAATATATATATATAAATAT
>JANRMT010062808.1:62692203-62709719 GCA_026402145.1 Polypterus bichir lapradei | reverse complement strand
ATACACACTAGCAGATTACCCAGTGGCTTCGCTCACTGAGTGGAAGGGAAAAATTTGTGGCTGTCATGAGTCTGAACAACACATCCCATGTGATTCAAATTTAACCCTCTGTGCTTGGCAGTACTCACACATGATGTCCATTTCTCCTATTGTAACTTTTGGATGTAGGCAATAATCTTTTTCAATGTTATAATTGAATCCCTCCATATACAGACCCTGACGCCTGTGTGATGTGGTAGCCTGTGAATACTGCATCCGTCGAATTCAATTCTGTTCAGCACGTTGTTCGGGTGTTTGTGAGGCCGTCAATTGTGATTGTCATTTACGTTGATCAGCGAGCCTGCGAGCCTCCTCTCTCGATCTGCTTCTGTCTCACTTTCTCTGTGTAACCTGACTGTTGTGGTCATACGTAATTTCCATTTTAAACGCGAGTGCACGAGTGCATTATAATATGTTCTGTGGTCATACGTAATTTACGTTTCAAACGCGAAAAGAATTTTATATATATATAATTAGAACTACTTAACAGATTTAAATTTATAATTTGCTTGAACATTCCGACTGATTTTGCGACTTCTCTCATCGCTCCAAGTACCATAGTTCGCTTGCGGTACCAATATATTTGCGAGAATCCAACAGAGAGGCTATGGGCCGAGGGGAGGAGGAAGCAGGTGGGGTCCTGGTGACTGGTAGAGATATCACGACCACATGCTTTTCTCCCCATGCGGAGGATGCTCCGTCGGAACTGATCGCAATCAGATACAATGCCGATGTTTACCTACCTTAAATTACATTTTTAAAAATTTTTTTATGATTTTTAAAGTTTGTCTTGTTTCATTACTACGTGGGGGGAAACTAGTATATACTGTGTATATATATATATACTGGTTTTCAGGGCTCTTGCATCCCCCGGGCGCCCCCTGGCGGTGGCTACAGGCCCCAATAGGGTTGAGTTTCCAAGCTTGGTTCCCGTGGCCCCCATACTAACTAGGGCGGCTGCCCTCTCGTGGTCCGGGGGAGGTATAGTCCCTCTCCTGGTCCTTCCATACATTTATATATATATATATACTGTACATATATATAAATATATATATCAGAAAAGAGTCAAAATAGCATAAAGATCTGAGGCACCAAATGGTGAATTCTATGCCTCATATAATCATTTGCAAAAAAGCAACAAAAGAAATACGTTTAACAAGCGTCAACTTTTCCCCAGATGCAAGTCCTGTAGTGACTCTTCTAAAATGGCGGATCTTCTGGCAGGAAGAAGAGGGTCCAGGCAGGTGAACACCAGAAGAGATGTCAGTGATCATAATGCTGTCAATCTTCTGGGGCCTCATGAATAACGGCATGCGTAGAATTCACACTAAAACATGGCATATGGACAAAAGCGGAAATGTTCGTACGCACAAAAAAAAATCCAGATGCATAAATCTGTGCATACTCCAACTTCCACGTTCATCCACTATATAAATCCCGGTCAGCGTGAAAAGTAATGCACGCGCACACAGCTGCCGCCACTCCCCAACTCCTCCCACAATTATGCCTCTTTGAATATGCAAATCAATATAAATAGCCCTTAAGCTCAGTGTTCTGTGAAAAGACAATGGCAAAAGTATGGGGAAAAATAGAAGAATTTCAGCGAATACAAAGTGGGGGCAAGAAAAAATGTACTATTTGTTGGTTTAAACAACAAAAGGAAGTTGATCGAGTAACACAGAGTGTCAGAGAAACTCAAAAGCTCAAGCTGTCAGATATCAAAGTTGCCGTGAAAAGGCGTGTCATAGCCCACCTTCTGAGAGTCATATGGAAGCTTATTAGGTTACAGAGAAAAGAAAAATAAATAGGCACACAGTAGGAAAAAAACTTGAAATGTCAACTTTAATCTCAAAATTTCCACTTTAATCACATAGTTTATTTTGTCATTAAAGTAGAACATCATAAACTTCATTTTAAAATCATTTAATTTACTAGTTTCTCAAATTGAATCGTAACTAAAGTAGCACGTTAAATACTTTGTATGTGTTTTTCTATGTGCTCTATGTGTGTGAATCACTACGTGCTTCTTAAACGGGCTTTCTCTTCCTCTGACAGGACACAGAATCCATTACATTTGTGACATTACAGCTCTCTGAATAATTTAAATACCGAGATGTATACTTGATATCATTTTCATGATGATAGGAATTAAAGCATGGTCTTAAACATGGAAACATGGTGGCACAGTGATAGTGACGAGCTGGTGACCTATCCAGAGATTGTTCCTGCCTCACGCAAGATGCTTGCCGTGCGGTGCACGACCTTTGATAAAATAATTTATTACAGCAGTACTGTCCCTTTCAAACATGCTAACAAATTCCTATCCTTCCTTTTGTTTCTCCAAGTACTCAATTGCCACACAATCAGCTCTGTAATAGATGTCAAGCCATCTTCGTAGTACATGTTTACTTATTCTATTCATCTATCCATCCAGTGTCGTGCCAGCCCAAGCAAGAATACAGTGCGAGGCAGGAACAATCCCTGAACGGGTGCCAGCTAGTCGCTAGCACTGCGACACCATGTCCTCACATGTTTAATTGTTAACAATATAGATTATTTAAATGATGTTAGGATTTTATCTGTATAATGTAATAAACATATTTTGCTGCATTGCATCTTAAAACTTATATCGTCATCATATGTAAATACACGCTTTTTAAAGTGGTTCAAGCTGTGCAATAGTATAACTGTAGTGCAAGTTTACAGTGAGGTGATTGTACTAATAAGTACAAACAGTTCTACAAGGAGCGCTTGATGGACTGATTGAGTGCGTTTCTAGTTCTTGGGATGAAACTGTTTGTGAACCTCGAGGTACCTACAGGAAAGACTCTGAAGCGGTTGTCGTATGAATGAAGTGCAAATAGACTGGCTGAGGCAGTGTGTGCTTGATGCTGTATACCAATAATTCTCTTTCCGATCAGCTGCTGTACAGCTGTGATTCCACACTCAGATACAGTGGGATGAATACTCTCAGTGGTGCATTGAGATTAGCAACGTTAAAGCAGCTATGGTATTTGGAATAGTTTGGCCATTCCATGGACTATTATATTGTTACAGGTTAATTACAATCAGATGCCTTAAACTAGTAAAAAATATGCGGTTAATTTCAGTGTATTTGATAAAACTGCATCAAGGATGTGGATCTAAAAAAGAAAGGGAAGCCACACAGGAACAGTAGCACTGCTTTGACACTGGGTGCTGCCCGTTTGCGTACGGCAGGGATTGATCTAGCGTGAAAATGTGTGCGGCTTTACAGCAAGTTTAGTTTTTATACTTTGCGATGTGAGCATGAAAACAGGCATACACAACGTTTTTGTGCATACGCACTGTTTACACATGAGGCCTCTGGTCTGCAGGTGGAGAAAGAACCATTAGTATACAGCACCAGGCCCTGGAACAGCAGGGTATTACTATTACTAGAGCCATTAAGCTATCCCCTAGGCACATGCATGTGACTAATATATAAATATACATAAATTCACTGAAATGGTGTCACTCACAGCTCACTGCCTCCACAACATAGCATCTTGCGTGTTCTCCTTTTCCCATGACAGATCAGTGGGGTGTTTTATAATCCAAGTGTGAGAAAACATTACCATACAATTTCAATCAAGTTTAAATAAGTTTTTTTTTTTTTTGCTAACTGAAATAATTGGAGCACCCATAGACGGTGAACAAATTTTATAATCAGCTCTTCATACTACTTACCCATTACCTACATATTCCATGAAATATTTAAGTATGGCTGTAATTTGTATAATCCACTTGTATAGAAATGTAGTCATTTTAGTTTATATATTATGCGCCCAGCTGATGGAAACCTTTTGTTTTGCTTTTTACTAATAAATACTGAAGCAGTTTTCATCAGCATACTCCAAAAAGTTTTTTTTTTTAACTGGAAATGTTTCCTAACATTTAAAGTGAAAATATATGCAAAAAGTATATGCTGTTTCCAAAGAAATTATTTATTTTTACATTGGCTTAAGCTCTATTAGGATATCTATGCATTTTGGTGGTAGGGCAGTAAGTTATGTGTTATCAAGATGCTGAGCTGATGAACCACTAGTAAGAACAAAAAGATTCAGATGCCTCTTGTCAGTTATACTACTGAAAAAATGTGTGGTGCTTTTAGCATTATCCAATTCAGTGTCATGGAGGGATGGAGCCTGTTCAACTTCAGACAAGGGAGCAGTACAATGTCATCCCACTTATGCACATGACCACACTAGTCCTGTTTGGAATTGCCAGTTAGCATAATCATAACATCTTTGGGGATCTGGGAAGAACTAGCAGGAAGCTCCTGTAGACAAAGCGTAACCATGCAAACTTCACAAATCTGAGCAATGGATTCGAACTCAAGACGCTAGATCCATGAGGCAGCAGTGTTACTCCCTAAGCCAACGTAAATTAGGTTATGTGCTTCAAATATTTCAAATATAATCACTTGTAATACCAAAGATAGCTATTTATCAAGAATAATTATTCTTGATAAATAGACAGATTTAGAGAAAGCACACATAAAAAAAGAAAATAGATTTAAGTAGAAACAAAAAATCACTGACCTTGAAATATTTAAATATGAGATATAATGCACATTGTTCTATAAAATACTATTGACAATTTTCATACATTCTTTACTAAATGTTCTCAGATGTCTTTACACTTTATAATTTAAAAACAAATTTAAAGATGGAAATCAGTATTTTTCTCAACTCTGATTTTTTTCTGCTGAATTAAGGATATTAGGTTAAAATATCCATAACGCTTTATTAAGGGTCCAAGAGCTCTTGCATCTTCAAAGCTCAGTGGGATTTGATGAATAGCAAGGGTTTTTGCTATCATGCTGGGCGCAGGCTCTTCAGCTATGCATTTAAAAATCTCTTTAGATCATGTTTTACTAGCAGTACTTTCTTAAGTATTTCCAAATTACCATGTTTTAACTGCATCCTGAGGAATTTCATAAGTGGTGCTTTGAGACTGAAACTAATACCTTGTGTGACCTTATTTAGCCCTATAAACCTATGGAAGCACTGAAAATAAAATATGTCTCACTAAACAGAAATTTACAATACAAGAAGAAATTCATGTGAAGATTTCATACAGACATAAAACTGAAATGTATAATTAATATATATATATTGATAGCTAGACAGATGCAGAAATAGGGAGAGAAAAAGAAGAAATTGTAACCTGTAGGGTGCACTCTCTTTGGCCTACCTCGATAACAATATGATAAACCCCCTTCTCACCTTCTGTACTGGTTTTCATTATGTCTGACCTTGCTTTCTTTCTTCAGTTGGTTGCACATTCACCCAACTCTCATCCTAACTCAAAGTTCACCACTCTGTTGGCTGGATAAAGCTAGTAAAAGTCAACAAGCACTCCTGAGTAGGACCTGGGAACCGTTAAGACTAAGAATTAGACTGGGAAACTTTTTGGACAATTATCCAGAGGCCCCTCTAATAGGCCCATGTGTCTTTGCAATCCTGGACCTAGTATCCCACCTTTTGTTAAAGGACCAGAGATCCCCTGCATTTCCAGTTATTATGGGTTACACAAAGCCACTTATATAACAACAGGTCTCCCTTCTGCCCTCTAGCACACATAGGAATAATAATGGACCCCTGCCATCCATTCATTATACTATTTCTATCCCGTTCCTTCCTCTAGCCTATGTAAGAGAAGTAAAGTGAAGTGGCTAACACAAAGTTCTTTGTTGAATCACAGCCTGGGTGCTGTTGAAAAAAAGCAAGTTGCAATATTAATTAAGAAATGGAGGAAAGTTCACCATTAATACAGAGTGTTGTCTCCAGAAATATGTCTCTGGTTAGGGAAGACCCTTATTTGGCTGCAGGTCAACAGGTTAGGTTATTTTGTGACTTTCCTGCATCCATTGGTTTTCCATAGTGTTTACTGGGCCAAGTCCCTCATGTAGCACCCAGGGGTGATATAGTTAACCTTCACTCAGTAAGGAAAAATGTACTTTACTGTATAGGGCTGAGGGTGTTTTAAGCTCTCTACAATTCTTTCAGGCAACAGTATCTGTCAAGTAATGTTGAGTGAACCCCTGGTAATCGCTTCCCTATGAGTGTAAAAAAATAACAGAAATGTTCAAGAACTTCCTAACTTTGTGAAATGCATTGAAGTCAATGGGGAAGGAAAAAACTGAATTAGTTTTAGGTGGATTATAATGATGGGATTTTCTTTTGTAAGTGTCCCCGAGGGCTAGTGAAGCATCTGTCAACTATACCAATTATTTTGGCCAAAACTATGATGTATTCTCAAGCTTGGGTCACAAAGCTGCACAGTGTTGTTCAGCAGGCTATACGGCCTCGCAAAGAACAGTTGTCAAACTTGACGCATCGGCCCTGACTCCTGGTCAAAAGAACACAAAGTCTTCTCAATCAAGAAGATCCAGAGGGCCGGTAGCAGTGGCCGGAGCGGAAGGAGTCTGGGGAAGGAGAGACAGGAGAGTGAAATACCTCAGGATGGCCACGGCTTGATCTTTTAAATGTTTTAAATGCAGCTGCTCCCACAAAGAAGTTTTGAAAGTGTGTGTTTCTTTTCCAGTGAAAAACTGTTTAAGAGGGGGTTTCTGAAGGGCTGCTATGTATCCCCTGCAGCAGCAGTCACACGATGCTGTCAAACAGTAGTACTAGCCACTACACGGGCAGTGATCTTAAAGTACACATGCGTGAAAGTTCTGTGTATGGATGCTATAGCACTGTTACTATGTCAATGCATCATAGTGTGCTGGGAAAAAATGTTCTCCCAAGCCAGCCACACAGCAAATTCACAAGAAAATATTTGGTGAACAAAGTCACTAGCAACGCTTTGACACGTTCATATTTTACCATCCCATAGTTATGACTGCTTCCCCTGTTGACTTGTAAAGCTAACATGCCATTATTAAATGCCAGGCACCTTTCATTTAGGGATAGCTAGTCTGTTTTCTTCTCTTCGCTCATTTGTCACTTTTTCTGCCTCACTCCGCACTGTCCTTCTGCAATGCGGCCACAGAGAGCTTAAACAACTCAGTACATCCACATAAAAAACGACAAGGGGTGAGCGAGCTATCTTGAAGGCTTTTACTGGACGTAGTTCGTTGTAAACTGAAATATATACAAAAGAAACATACAGGCATTTACATGTGTACAATCAAAGACAATAAAGAATGATTTACAAAGCAATACATAGCAGAAAGTGTATATTAAACAATAAAGCTTTAAAAGACACTTACAAGGCGAGTGATTTCCAAGGTTGGATCAAGACGAAGAGAAGCGCGTAGACAGAGGTTCAAATTGCTGTGTACCACAACTAACCAGACACAGGGGTTTATATACCCTAAAGATACGTTTTGGACGTGACCGAAACAAGAGAAAAAGGGGTGCCTACGTGAGACACATGGGCTGTATTGTATTCAAATGTTTATTATGGGACCTACGTGCTTTACGTGAGTTTCATAGACTTTTATAGTACCAATGTGAGTGTGGGACGTGACTGACAGGTGTGTTATTAAATGACAAGATGAAGGGGGAGCACAGTTCAACAAATAACAGTATCAACTAACAAGATGTGGGGCAGAACACTTCTCCTGTCTAGCCACTTGAAATCTCTTAGCTAATCTAGCTGTAGCAATGAGCGACCCTTTTAAAATAAACCCAGTGATCAGTTCTTTGCATTCCAATGAAAACTGCTCACAGAGTCAAGGGCTAACAATAGGGCCCATATCTCACACTTTCCACCAGTGCTACCTCCTGTTCCTGCACTTTTGAGGCCAAATATTTTGTTAAATCCACAAGCACCATGAATTAATCCTAGGCTGTCTGCTTATACTTGTCAATAGAAAGCAGAGCTCTAGCAGCTTCTTTATAGGAATCCCTGTTGTCACTTAATAAGGCCCCATTAAGTCCCATCTCCCTGTTATTTTAAAGTGCCCCTATACATAGGGGTCTATGGTATTAAACATTAATTATGGAACTAAAACCCATCAAACCAGTATGCACAGATCTTTAGCCTGAGGCACAAGGGAACCCTTGTGGTAATTTGTAATTTATTCTGCCTGCTGGTGATTTCTGTTCCCAATCTTTTTACAGCAGCGTTTTAGTTTCTCTGGTTCCTTTTGCATTATAACATTTATTCTTGAAAATAAAAATGTTTTATTCAATTGGCCAAGAAAAAATGTTAGAGAAACCAATCTTATTATTTGAAGAATTTCAATTAACTGTATGCTGTCCTCAAGAGACCATAAAAATTGGATGAGGATGGTTAAAAATGGATTGATGCCATAATCAGCTATTATTAATTATTTAATAAAAGCTGATAATATTTTTGTTCCTTATTTGAATGAACAGAAAAATTACATTTGTATAAGGTGCATTTTTATGAGTCCTTACTTTAAAGGTACATATAATTATTGAGCTGATACATTTTCATATTTTTTTTTCAGGAAGAGGAAGCAAGGAGTGATTCCAAGGGAACAAAAATATACATGAAGTATTATATGGTACCAGCAACGGCGCTCTGCACAATAATGTGCAGTGAATACACTTGACTTGAACATTCATAGTTTTCATGCTCTTTCTCTGTGCGTTTGGCATTCATTTGCTCAGAGGTTGCTGCTTCCTGAGCAGCTCTTCTTTTCTTCACCCCAGCGGCCTGCTTCTTCTCTTCTTTCGTCAGCATCTTTTTGCGTTAAAACTGATTAAGTCAGTGTTTGTGTTGAAATTACTTAGTATGTTTTCTTTCATGTTTCACTTAAGCTGGCACTTAAGTCTTCAATCTGCCTCAAGAATGATCTAAGATATGAAGAGGTAGGGGAAGTGACGGCGAAGGTGATAGGGATGAGAACGTCGCCCGTACGCAATGCCCACACAGCTGCTCTGCTGGCCGCTGCCAAGGGTTGATTCTACAATAAAATAAAATAAAAACAAAAAGAGGAATAACCTTGGAGGTCAATCATCACCCTAAAAGCGGATAGTAGACGTCATGTAGTATATGTGTACCAAATTTCAGATCAATAGTTCAAACGATTTGCGAGCTACAGGTGATTTAAAATCCTGGACAGACAAATGGACAGCCACAGCAGCGTATTATATAAAAAGACATTACTTCAGGTGACACTCCTAGTTGGAATATAATTTTTGAAGTGCTACTATGAAAGTATCTGATTCATATGTCTCCACAAATGTTTTCCTTTGTTAAAGTTAATATAACCTTTCAGATATTGTTAAAACTCTGTTTGCTCCTTTAAACATTTACCAGTTCTCCGAATCAGCATTGATAATACAAGTGTCAGCAGTTATTGGTGCCTGTTAAGAAATTCCAAGTGTGGGCAGCAGTCCAAAAACAGTTCTAGGCACTTCGAAGAGGGCATAACTTAGCATCCCAAAGGGCCTGCATTAGAAGCAGTACTGTTTCCTTATTTTACTTCTAAACATTTTCCATTTGTGAATAAGGAATTTAAATGACTACCAAATAGCCAATAATTATAATAATGTATTATCAACACATCTGTAATTAAAACAGCAATTTTCCATTCTCAGGGAAAGTACATGGCTTCACTGACCACAACCTTATTTTTCTATTTCAATATCCCAGATGTCATCTCAAATTAACTGGAGAGTTTACATTTATATTTATTCATTTAGTAGACACTTTTATCCAAAGCAAATTACAAATGAGGTCAATATAATCGAGTAACCATCAGTTTGGGGTCTGTTTTCAAACAGGAGTTAAAAGACTAGGTTACAAAGCAAGTGATATGTGCTGTGAATGTTATTAGACCTCACGTAAACCAATCCAAAACACTGAACTACTTAGCCAGCAGAGGAGAGTCTTCAAACACTTAAGTAAGCACACCGAGGGAGTCAGTGGTTTGGATGAAGACAGGCAACCCATTCTGCCAGTAAGGCACAACTTGTGAGAAGTGTTTCGATTGAAATCTGATGCCACGTGGAGGTGGTTATACGAGATGCTGTTCATTAGCAGACATCAGTGGTAGAAACAGAGCATAAGACCTGACAAGTATCTCAGTATAAGTAAGCAGGTGCCGATTCACTGACTCCTCTGTATACAAGCATCAATGGTTTGAACTTGATGCATGCTGCTGCCAGATGCAAGTGGATTGACCTGAAACATCAGCTGCTTGGAAAAGAGATGTACTGCTGCATTTTAAAAGCATCTTGACCATACATGCAGAGATCCTGTCAGCATGGAGTTGTAGCAGTCAAGATGTGACATGTCCCATGCCTGGACAAGAAGTTGTGCTGCCTACTCCATCAGATATAGTCTGAACTTGAGAATGTTATACAGAGTGAATCTGCACTTGAAGGATGTTTTTATAGGAGCTTTGATAAATTTAGCAATAGAGGACAAACAAAGAAGCATTTTGATACCATTAAGCCCCAATCATCAACTATATCAACAAACTATAGGCAGATTTTGTTAGTTGTAATAAACATAGATTACATATTTAAAGTTACAATATGAGCCTGTATTTTATATACTGCCAATGTAGCTTTTTTGTTTATATAATTGAAATCTATAATCTCTGACAGCTGGCTTTACCAATGGAAGTCTTCCAGTTTTAACTATAAATAAAAATTGTGAATACTTTTCAAATTTCAGTCTTCAAATTTCAATAGTGCATTAAAATATTCTGATTAGATTACACCAGGCTAGGTCAAATTACATGTACAAAATCTAACATTTTTCTTCTCATTACATAGTAAATATTATTGTAACTTTATCTGTATTCGTGGTCATCCCGAATATACTGTATTGTCACACGTACAGAATAAAATTAAACTTTTATTTATTTATTATTTATTTTATTTATTTATTAAGGCACCATGATAAATACATTAAGCTGATATACCCCTTACTTCAGTTTATATACTGCTGTTTCAGTAATACTTTCATGTCCTGCAAACTGGTTTATTAATGCAATGCTGTGACAGGATATAAGCTCGCACTAGAAAGATTAACCTGAATTTGCCATGGAGATGCAAGCCACCTCTAGGTTTTCTAAGTTTGTAAGAACAGACTAAAGCTAGATGGAAAAGCTGAATCAAGACATTTTATCACAAAAATTAAAACATAGGGTGGATACCTTAGAAGGAACCGATAAGGCAGAGAAGATGTCAATCAAAAGTTAAGTTATGGTGTAGGATATTCCTTTAAAGAATTTTCTGTAGTATTTCTAATTCCCATAAAATAACTGTCATTCAGTTAGGGTCCATCATGGACTGAAAAGGATAATAGAAGGAAACAACAACTTCTATGATTATCATACCTGCTTAAACTATTTTGGGGGTTGCTGGTAAATTATTTTATTGTATACTTGGCTGTCACCATTATTAATGGTAAATCTACAATGTCAAGCTATATTACAGCTGTTTACACAGGCGGGTTAAATGGCTTTCTCAGGGTAACACAATGAACAGAGGCAAGAACTAGCTGTCATTTACAGCACAGTGCCCACGACACCATATTGCCTACTCTAAATACAACTGGCAAAACAATCATTTCTCTTACTGTACAAAAAGTGGCAGCTATATAGGCGAAAATAAAATACAATACATAAAGTATGTCTAATAACTCCTGATAATCACTTATTGTATAAAGAACCAGAATTAATAATCAGGAAAACCATGAGGTCAAAGCACGTAATTTTTTTGAATCACTGTGCTGGTGTAAGGCAGCCAATGCCAGACAGACAAGGTTAAGCCCCTAGTCTGGTGAAATAAGCCACCCCCCCAGACGACCACCACACCCACAATTTCTTACTTCTTCCTCAGGAATGCTGCTGCTGCTAGATTTCTTTGTTGCTTAACATATGTCAGCACTGAGCGAACCCCCTGCACGACTGTATCTCACACACTGAAGCGTTGAGGTAGTTCACAGGCAGCAGCCTTTCTCTGTTACACACACACCCGCATGCACACACATTGTATGCTTAACCAACATCACATTCTTTCTTAATTCATTTTTTCAGTTCTTCTTTTGTTCTTTCTGCCACAAAATCAAAATCTACATTAGCTCTGGATATATGGTAAACAGAAAAGTTGTTTTTTTTTTTCTCCACTAAGCATTACATTTTTTCTCAGATTGTTATATCCCTTTACGTACTGGGACTTTCCTCCTTCCTTTTTTCATCTATACACTAAAGTTTTTCTTTTAACATTCCCACCCTAAATACTCTAAGACCCCATATAGCACTCTTGTGGCGTACCTCCTCAGTTCCCAAACTAAACAGGGAGCCACTTCTATGCTTTTCGCACAAACTAAACAACACCTTTCTTTCTTTCTTTCTTTCTTTCTTTCTTTCTTTCTTTCTTTCTTTCCAAGTTCAGACATGTATATTTTGACAACCATACACTGCATAATATAAAGTGGTCAAGGCATTTAAACAGATATTCTATTTGCTAACTCCTGCTGCAGTATGTGGACATATGTAAGAAATACCCAATAGTGAATTTAGTTTGTTTCTTTGCACTATCACCAAGATGTCATGCAAATCCAAAATATATGGCACTTTTTACATTCAAATACTTGTTTTAACACTGTTATTATCCAATCCTTTTACGTTTTTCCAATGTATTACTTAGCCAAAATGTTATTTCCCTTGTAGAATGATGCAGTTGTGATGGTTGTAAGCATTATAAATTCAGCCTGTATGAAAAAAAAGTGTGCTGCATTCTTGCTTAAACAAAGTTTAGGAATTCCATTGTGTCAAGTTGTTTTCACTGCAGTGATGTTAGCAATAAGACAACGAAACTCAATAACAACAATGCCCTCAGTAATGTACAGATAGTGCCACAGGAGAATTTGTAATCTGTGAGGCTGTCATGATTGGGTTTTTTTTTTATTGTAATAATTTTTTCAAAGGAATTGTTTTGCGGTCAGAGTAGCCATTCCTGACTTTGGTTTTTCGAATTGGGGTTGTTTTTGTATACTTATAAATTTAGATTTTTTTGATTTAATATATTTTCTTAATCCCCAATGGGAAATTGTCTTATTGCATGACCTTTGGAGGTCAGAGTGCTTGGTCAGCTATTGTATAGCACCAATGGAGAAATTGTCAGGTTAATGGCCTTGCTCAATGGCCAGCGGGGTAGGATCCCTTCTGGCATCAATGGGATTTGAACTGGCAACCTTTCAGATAGCAGGACAGATCCTTAGCCTCAGAGCCAGCAATCACCCTATTTAATAGGATTATTTAATTGGTTTCTCCTGCCACATCATATTGTTTTGCTTGAGGGCTACAAGTGGATTTTTCAGAGGGCATGAATAAAATACCATCAAAGTATAAATTTTGTTTTCCAAGTCTAAAGACATCTCGCAAACACAAAACAAAATCTATGTTCATTCACGTCTTTCTGGTTCAACGTTTCAAGTTTGAGTTAGGATTACATTTTGGGTTTTGTCACTTTAACCCTTGTTTTCTGGTTACGACTCCTCTTTATCTTCTGGTCTACCCTCTTGCTCTTATATATTAACAGTGGCTCAATCCAGCATAATGGCATATGGTAAAGATACCTGCACAATATTTGGTCTTTGGAAGTGCTTTTAATTAGTTCTGCTTACATTGAATTTATCCCACTATGGATTGCAGATATGACAGCAATCTTTTAAAAAGGCAGTTTTTGTTGCCTGTTAATGATTTAAAAATATAAATATACTTGCAAAACAATTACAGACGTCTTTGGTAACTGCAAATTTGTTCTTCAAAAAAGCTCAAGCTCATATGTCAGGGAACCTGTCATAGAAATTTTTTTAAATGCCTTTGTAGAATGATAAATTCATTAGGTGTTTAGAAATACATCAATCACATCAACTGAAAAGTTCCAGGATGTGCTTACACTTTGACCAGCAGCAGCTGCTGTTAAAGTTCTGATTGCATCTTCCAGCTTTTCAAATGCCTTACAGGTAAAGAGCATCCCGGTTATGCCTCAAATAAAAATAGTTTAAAGACAAGTAGCTAACATATGTGTAATTTTCATACCACTTGGTTTTTCCTGACAAGGTTGACAAAGGTTCCATTTGTTGATGCTTTTCTTTGATTTCTTTCCATAAAGGGTGAGCTGAAAATTAATTAGTTCTTTGTCAACTGTAAGTCACTTCTTTGTTAAATATGGGCTGTACATAGTAGTGTGATGATATTTCAATTGTGTCTTCACAGTTGCAATTAGTAAGTGACATTTCCCTTTATAAGGAAACATTTATTTGGATAATAAATGATTTGTAAATTGCTTTGAGATTAAATTAAAATACAGATTTAAAAAAATTATATTGTTTGTGTACTGTCACCAATGAATGAACGAGACTGAATTCAAAAGGAATCAAATCATGGATAAATTTGAGTGAAAAGGCTGATGTGTGTGTGTTATGTGTGTGTTGCATGTAGTGTTCAAGTGGCTCATTGTGCTAAAGAAGCATGTGATTCTTTTTTGTTATTCTCTCTTTTTGCATCACAGCCAGATCTTAGCAGGTACGAATGACTGAGATTGCTTCACACCCCTTAGCAACTCCTTATAAGATTAATGACAGTCAAGGTGAGGGTAAAGGAATCCTCTCAGTACAGATGCCTGGCTGCTTTTTGTATATTAGATATCACATCTGACTTAATTTAAAAGTGTAAAAAAAACTAATTATCTTTTTTTGGTTGGGGTGGAATCTTATAGAAAATTCTTTTTCTAAATTGTGTTTCCTAACTGAGACATTCCTGTAAAGGTTTTTGATAACAGCACTTCAACTGAAGGTGCAAGTCGTCTTTCACCTTTTTTTTAGTTGATTTTTTGCTTCACACTAAATTTCATAAAAGGAAGTTTGAATACTTTACTGAATTAATAAGAATTTAGACTAGAGTTGCCAAAACATTAATACTCTGGGTGAACGTATTCACACTTAAAAAAATAATCATACATCCGAGTGTAAAGGAAAAATAAGTTATTGGCTTATTCAACTGTTTAATTAGCAGGGAAGTGACAAGAAGTGAAATTAAGTGATAAGCATTTTAAAAATGACTGATTGTATATGGAGGGGTTTGCAACCCCTCAGGCAGACACACGGTTCAGTCCCACCCTCTGGAAATGACCCTCTATCTGCCGCAGCCAGGTTTTATGTGGGCAACCCCTTGGCCTGGTCCAGCCACTCGGGTCCCCAACAATGAGGATCTTTTGAGCCGGATAACCTTTGGGGAAATGCGCCACATGGTCGTAGTGCTGTAACTGATGCGCCCTCACAATGCAAGTAATGTGCCTCATTCGGGACACCATGAGCAACCGCTCATTCGACACAAAGTCAAACCAGCGCTACCCAAGGATTTTCCGGAGAGACACAGTACCAAAGGAGACCAGTCTTCATCTCAGGTCACTGGATAGCGTCCATGTCTCGCAACCATATAGCAAGACAGGAAGCACAAGGACTCTAAAGACTTGGACCTTTGTCCTTTTGCATAGATATTGGGAGCGCCACACACCCCTTTCCAGTGACCTCATGACCCCCCATGCTCTCCCAATCCATCTACTGACTTTACAGGAAGAGTCACCGGAGACATGAATGTCACTGCCAAGGTAAGTAAACCTCTCAACAAGGTCAACACTCTCTCCGCAAAGAGACACGCTGCTGATGGCTGTGCCCAAAAGGTCATTAAAGGCCTGGTTCTTGGTTTTTATCCAGGACACTCGCAAGCCCAGACAGTTAGACTCCTCACTCAGTCTCTCGAGTGCCACGATCAAAGACTCCATTGACTCAGCGAAAATCACAGCGTCATCAGCAAAGTCAAGATCCGTGAATCTATCTTCACCAACAGATGCCCCACAGCCGCTGGACCCCACGACCTTGCCCAACACCCAGTCCATACAAGCATTGAACAGAGTGGGAGCAAGAACACACCCCTGACGAACCCTAGAATCAACTGGAAAAAATGCAGAGGTCCTGTTTCCACTCTGCACAGCACTCACATTACCAGTGTACAGGCTGGCCATGATATCCAGCAACCTCGAGGGGATCCTGCGAAACCTCAGGATGTCCCACAGGGCAGCTCGATCAACTGAGTCGAACGCTTTGCGAAAATCGACAAAGGCTGCAAAAAAACTCTGCCAATATTGCACTATATCAGCCAATTGTGATGCACAATCGTGGGATCAGTTTTCGTTTGTGCCCCAATCAATTATCATTGTGCAAAGTTTAGATGTCATATCTCATAGTACTGCAAAGTTATACTGTCTGACAAAAGATAACTCCCTTTATGGAAACATTTAGTTTCTTGCACCTAAACAGTCCCTCAAAACAAGTATTGCAGTTGCAGTTATATTTTACTTTTATAAAAAAAAAAATTATAAATATATATATATATATATATATATATATATATATATATATATATTGTGACAGATGTCCAGGGATGCCCCACTAGGATGCCGGACGTACGGAAATACCGGAAGGAAGGCAGTGTTTTCCCTGGGCCACAAGGGGGCAGCACCCCTGGGTTGTAAAGGGACCACTGAGATGGGGGATCCAACCCTATTGTAAGAGCCAATTTTAGAAAGTTAAAGTTTTGAGTTAAACTCATATTAATGTTCGCTTAATTTGAATAGAATATAAATTTCTTCCATAGTCATAGTCAATGGTATAGTCTTTTCCCCCTTAGTTAGTAAGAGATAGAACCTTTTTGCTATAACTGAGAAACAATGTAATAATAGATTCGGTTGTTGTTTAGAACAGGTCTCAGTACATAGGGACTTAAAAGACCCATTTTCTACTCAGAGATGGGATAGGCATACAGTTTTCTGACCTTCGTTTAGAAATGGTTCAGAAATGTTAAGTAATTAATAACGAGTTGAAATGCAAGATTTAAGCTTTGAACAAAACTTTTCTTAACAAGAATCATTTCTGCGCATCAGGCTTTTGTTGAATCCCATTTTTTGAGTTAGAGCTGCTGGACTTGGGTAATTTTGGAAAAACGCAGCTACACCTATGCTCCACCATGGCCACTGCCAGGGGGCACATGGATAGCCCCTGGACTTGAATATGCAGCACTTCCGCCACACTTGGGAGTGCTGCCAGAAGGAGGACTGAATTCCCTTGCAGCACTTCCGACACACCCAGAAGTGCTGCCAGATGTTAATCAGGGGCCACCTGTGACACATCCGGGGACTGAATAAAAGGGGCTGCCCCACTCCAATCAGGAAGCTGGAGTTGGGTGGGAGAAGGATGGAGCTTGCCAGTGAGGAGTTGGAGGTGGCCGAAAAAGCAGAGAGGAGTCCTAAGAGACTGTTTGTTGGTGATTATGCACTGTATGTTGTCTTGGGGGGTGTGGGTTGTAAATAAACGAGTGTGATTGAAGACATTCTGTGTCAGCCTGTTGGTGTCCGGGTCCAACATGTCCACTATATATATACTCAGCAAAAAAAGAAACGTTCTCTGACTTTCAACTGTTTTTACTTTCAGTAGACTTAATGTGTAAATAT